>JBAMJV010001421.1:0-302500 GCA_037951105.1 Echinarachnius parma
ATTCACGCGTACGTCAATAGAATCCCGGATGATTCGTTCGCTCTGCACAGAGCGTTCTGGCTCATAGTCTTCGCAATCAGACCGCACGAACGCATGGTTGAGAATGGTGATGCGTTTTTCAATTATATATTTTTTCTGAAAACATATTTTTGCGAACTTGTTGAAGGAATGGAATACTAAAGATGTTACCTTTCTATAATAAGAATACCATTTTTGGGTGGTGGTACCCTTTAAGGATTTTCGAATAATGGATAATGGTGAAACAGTTCAATAAATATTCATTACCTGCCTGCGGATTCTGTCGTCTTCTTCCCTTTGATGTTGAGCCTGTCTACGTTCATTCTGACGTTCTAATTCCTCGCGGTTTAGTTTGGCAGCGATTGCTACTTCTTGCTTCGTCTTCCTTTCTTCCGCTTGTATCTCCCCACGATGTTTGTCTTCCTTCTCTTGCTTTTTTCTCGCAGCGGTTGCTTCTTCTTGCTTCTTCTTCATTTCTGCCGCTTGTATCTCCCCACGATGTTTGTCTTCCTTCTCTTGCTTTTTTCTCGCAGCGGTTGCTTCTTCTTGCTTCGTCTTCATTTCTTCCGCTTGCATCTTCCTCCGATGTTTGTCTTCTTCACGCTGTAGTTGCACTTTACGTGACCTCTGACGCTCTGCCTCCTCTAGCCTTATTTTCTCATTACGTATCCTGTCACGTTCTTGATTCGCCTGCAAATTTTCTGTATCTTGATTATGCCTGAAGAGTATTGTACCATCACCATCATTGGTGCATGTGTCCAGCAACTCAAGGAGATTAAGCTGCTCGTCCATCTCCAGGCTGCAGTTTTCCAGAGTGAGGTTAGCGACCTGAAATATATTGCTTATGCCACAATAGGACAGGGTCGTTCGCATTGGCTCGATGTTTTCCTTTACACGCTGTACATCTACATGGGTAATCACAGCAATGGGATACCGTCCTGTATTAAAAAAGACACAATCAGTGACATATTTTTACCATTAATGTTCCATGTAAGCATCATGTTAATATTGAAGGTTGTATACTCCGTTCAAAAAGAAACATGACACTTATGTAAGACAGAGATCAGTTATCAGATTTGTTTGCGATGAAATATATGTTATGGTATATCAAATTAAAGATAGCCATAACCCTTTTCAATATTAGCAAAAAATTCCAGATAAAACCATCATTTATGGATACTTGACATGGTCAATAACATACCGCAATATCTGTTTTAAGAACTGGCAACATTTGAACATACATTCAACCATATAGATGATGATAAACATAATTTAAAACGCTTTATTCCTGACATGGCAGTATGTTGTATTATGATATGTAAGTGATCATCTCACTTAGAAATGTAACTGAAGTCAAAAATATGTGAACTGTAAAGTTTTTATTTCATCGAAATACAATAGCAAATTACACGGCAAAGGTGTATTTGTCGAAACCACAGTTTGTCCATGCATTTCAGCATGAAACTTGTTGTACAGTTTTCTCAATAATTTTACCGCAGTCCAACGATCTTCGAGCCCAGATATCACTATTGGTCAACCATTTGGGCAGTCTCCAACATGTATTTTATCAAGGTAAAGTGGGTTAAACTTGCAGGGTCACACGAAACATACAAACGTTATGCCTCAAAGACAGGCCAATATGTTGTTATTATAACCTGGCACTGTTTCATTTGAAAATGTGTATTTGCGTTGTTTGTTCGTGGCAATGATTTCACAGTTTACCTATCCCGCATAAATTGTTTAAGGCAAACACTGCATACCAATAGCAATAATAAAAACGGTGTTGATATACCGAATTATGCATGGTCTCAACGCGCTTTACAATTCAATGATTATACGAAACTTTTCGACAAATGACACTACATTAAACTAAGCAATTAGGCAAAATTACCAAACCTCGCTTAAACTGACTACATGTAATTACATATTCTTCATTTTTTAGATTTGTTTCCGTGACATACCTTTACAAATGTCGGCTTCACAATACCTTAACAAGAACAAGTACAATATAGTTGTAATATTATGCTAAATCTGTTAAACTCTTTTATTGACCGATATATAGTCTGATGGAGGGACGCATTCGTTTTTCACTCGTAGAATCCAAATTATAGGGCTGTTCGATCTGAATTTTGTTTGTGTGTGTTACATTCATCCCCATCCTTCAACTGGAAACTGTTCAGACGTTTTGTAAAAGAGGGACTGTCTCTTGAGGACACTGCCGATGATGTACTTAGATCCTCTCCAAACAAGTGTCAGACCCTGTAGTTTTGGTGATGTATGATTAAGTATATATTTTATGTCTCTATTGTAAGTTTTATAGAGTACGCAGTTGCTTGGTACAAAAGAATGTCATTGTGCATGTAGACCATACATAGTACCTATCTGGCATTGATACAAGTTGCTGGTACCCAGGTAGTGATTTATTTAATGTGCACTGTGCTTTAAGATTACTGGAAAAACAAAGCCTTTGTGTGTGCTAAATGGTGATTCATTGATGTTGACTTGAAATAAGATAACAAGGCGTCTCACTTCCTGTTAGCTTGGTTTAGTTACAAGTAGGAGCTGAGAGTGCATATTTCTAGCAAGGAGAACAGACGTGTTTGTGAATTCCTCCAGAAATCACCACAGCGGCTAAGACGTTCTCCTTGTCTTGTTCTTGTTTCAGGTAAGCAACATCCATCTTTATATTTAGTAGTCTATATGTATCATAGTCTTCTTGCACATATTTCACGTTCTTTTAGAATATTTATATGATCAATTAAGCTTACATTTTAGTTGATTCATACACAAGTATTAAATGAGTTGATCTAGTTGGAGATATGACTTTTCCATCTCTTTGCAAACTAAATTGTATATGATATTATCTAACCCATTGTATTGTACACATGGTTATGCGCTCTTTGTTCAGTAGGGTTATGCTGCGCGTGGTGCAACCTTTAATGGAAATTATTAGAAGAATAATTGAAGTTACATTGTGATTATGTTATATGATAAATCCAAATTGCGGAAGTATCACCCAGGTCAAACAGGTTTAAAGAGCTCTAAACCTGCGGCAGTGATATTTCATGAGCTCCAATGGTTTATAATAAACCGACGCTGAACAATACTCGCAAAACCATAACTTGCATGTATTACTAACACATTATTGTTTTGAATATGTTTTATAAGAATAATTATAATAACAAGGATTGATATCGCATAACACTTATTTAATATGACGTTTATAGAGAAACTGGTTTAAATTGATAATTACAGCTATTATTGGGGATTTCTAAATGTCCTATGTGAAATATAATATACTTAAAGGGATAGTTGAGTTCTGGTAAGGATAGTACAGTTTTGGTGAAACTGAATTTTAGTAACCAAAACCTGCATCATTACATTACAAACTAATAGTCATAACTAGAAAGGAACACAAAATTACAAATGACGTAGTAAAGATCATGTTATCATTCAAAAAGAGCCGTTAAAACGTAAGAGGGCGCTTTCTAAACACTCATCGGTTTCAACCATTTTGAATGACATATTGTGCATGTGATGCTTTGTTGAAATAGTGATTAGATAGAGAAATAACCAACAACTATATAAATACCTATTTTGTAACTTTTTGAAAAGAGGAAGCATTTTTTGGAATTTTTAACGGCTGGTTCAAAATTCTCTAATAAACCTGGTGCCCCAGCTTTATTACATATTGTTATATTTAGGGATATTTCAGCCGTCTCTGAACCGATTTTGATCAAACAAAGATGATGTTATTATTTAAATATTATGCTCTTTCAAATTTTACACTCAGTTTTTCATTACCTCACAAAAAAAAAAAGTAGTCTAGCGCCCTCTCTACCAAACCTCAACTATCCCTTTAAAGTTATACTTCGGATATTCACATTCATTGAATTTATATGCAACTTGATAAGAGTGCGATGTACATACCAGCACTTTAGTTGTGCCTGATTATTATAGCCTCATTGATTTAGAGATTAAGACAGTAGGCTGGGATCGAATGAGTTTGACTAATAGCCTATGTGTAAATATGTGCATACAAACTATTTATTTGTGTTTAGGAAATTGTTGCCCTTTAATGTTAGAATAGCCTTTAAGTTGAAGTTTGTTTGATAAACGTGGCTACTTCTTTAATACACTATGTCTCTTTATCTTTCTCTCTCTTCCTGTCTCTCTCTATCCAAACTCATGGTTGAGTTATCTTTCTCTCTTTCTCCCCTCAGTTTCTCATCTCCACTCTGTGCATGGCCAGTAAAATTATATAATGGTATTTCGTATTGCCATGAGTAATGTGGTATTATAAACATTGTTTTAAATGTTACTTTTAGTAAGTCCTATAAAATATTAGTTTAATATATAGGAGAGTGCATATTTCTAGCAAGGAGAACAGACGTGTTTGTGAATTCCTCCAGAAATCACCACAGCGGCTAAGACGTTCTCCTTGTCTTGTTCTTGTTTCATGTTCCCTGCTCCCTCGGTATATCTTCGCTCTCCCCGAGTGGAAATCAAGACAACCAAGACAACCAAGATAATTTATAGAAGCCCATTTACTTGTATAAGTTTGGAAACCCTTGGTGATATTTAGTCAAATAACTTTAGATTTAAAGTTATATATTTGATTTTATAAGTTAAGTTGAATAGCTTTTGATCTGAGTCATATAAGTTGATATTTTAAGTTAGGTTGAATTAGAGTTAATTCACTGCTTATAATAGTTGTTTATATATGATTGTTTGATTCATGCTTGATGACCTTTTATTTTTATGATTAAAACGTTTTAGTCTACCTTTAAGGCTAAGCTAATTAATCGTAACTTTCGTCCCTTTTGATTTATTTGAGTAAATAATCTCCTGTATAAATATTGAAAACCCGAACTGGGGCCAGGTCCAAGTAAGACCTGTGACACAAGCAAGTACGATTCACCCATGATGAGGAGAACATGGCTGCAATATAAAGAATTCTGCAAATGATGCATACTTATGTGCAAATCAATATATTTTACTCAATGATTTGTGGTAATTTTACAGAAAAAAACTTATAAACTCAATTGCAGTGGCACCAACGGTTTTTTAATGAACTGATTTACCCTAAAAGCGTGGGGTAGACACATAGAACGCATAAGATGTAACATTACAGACTATAGCCCTTTCGAGGTACTAGCAGCTATTTTGGTTGCCATTTGAATTCATGTGGGGTTTTGGCATACATCTATCACACTTAAATTGCTTTAATAAGCTTTGCGAAACGTTTAAATCAAGAGATAGGCATACATATAATTACTCTATAGTGTGAATATTAATTGATATTATGGTATCATTTCTGTAAATTGGTGACCATTTTGTGTGGCTTCTAATAACTGAATTGCGTTATCACTCTCATCGATGATCGAACTGCTTGGCCCTTTACACGTGGGGTAGACACACAAATTACAACTCTGTGATGTATAATAATGGAATTATGGCACTTTTTAGGAAAATGGTGGCCGTTTTGGACACCATCTTGGATTTGTGTGGCTTCGTATTACTGAATTGCGCTTTCTCAATGAACTGCTTGACCCACAAAACGTGTGGGTAGACATCTAAATTAAATATGTGGGATGTATATTAACAGAATTATGGCACTTTAAAGATAATGCCGGCAATTTTGAATAAAAATCAGCTTTTCGGAAATGCGATTTTCTTAATTTGTAAATTATGTATTTTATGATGTTACATACTGCCAGAAACCGTTAAAACCAAATTCATACACGCTTCATATCATTTTTGGTGGAACAAACGATGTATTTACCTGGAAATCAAAGATAGCCGCCATTTTTAACATGATCCCGTCATAAGATTGTGTGTAGCAACCACTTTTTGAAGATCTTATATCAAGACAATGCTTTGCTGAACAAATTATGGTTTTTATCCTCCGTGTCACGATTTTTACTCTAAGGTACTCCACTAATAGAACAAAGTATAATATGGATATGGCGTATGTTATTCGGACTAGGTCTATATACATTCACGAACACACACACACACACACAAACACGCACACACACACACACACACACAGGAAAAGCGTGATACGGGTGCCAGTCTGGTAAAATACAGTGAAATGCAAGTTAATAAAGAATTCTGAATAAATCATTACTTGATTAAGTAAACTCCTATAAACCATATATTTCTGAAAGCTGAGACAATGGAGAATCTAAATCTTTTTAAGAAATTTAATGATCTCATTAATTATGCAAATTATATGCAAATTTCTCAAGGACATGAATATTCATCAAATATTTTAGTGCTTGTTCTTTTTACTACTTCTGTAATTGTGATTACAATATCAAGGCACTTGTATGTGCTTCTGATAGTACATGGTATGCACAACAATCCTATGACACCGTTTGTATAATTTCCATCCTTTACATACAATTTGCATATTTCAAAGAAAAAACAGAAATACGAATGATTTTTGTTAATAATTTTGCTTGTGAGGTATGTATGTGCAAAATCTATCATAGGATTGTTTTTTGCATGAAAACAAATGTTACTGCCAATTTTGAAGTAATTCTGATGAATATTTTTAAAGTTATAGCATTTTTTGTCTAAAAAACCTTAATTTTGGTAAAACGGAAGTTAATGTAAAACCTATATTTTAACACAAATATAATTCATCACATTCGACTACATTACATATATATGTAATTCTGATTTTGGAAGGAGCACTTTTCGGTGTATTTTAGGGTCGACGCCAATTAATTAAACCTTAATTAAGCACAGAAGTAATTATCTGTACCCCATAAAGTAGGTATATTCTGAAAGCTTACACTTCACAGATTATTTTGATCTGAAAATTTAAAAAATGGATATATTTTTTTTTTTTACCAGACTGGCCCCCTTAAATAATAATAATAATAATAATGAAACACTTTTATATAGCGCATAAGCACAATTGCATATCCCTATGCGCTTTTATTACTACCCTTGGTGATCAGCTCAAACCCGCACAATAATCTTACGCACCATCTCAACTCCCCGGGGAGCATACTAGCCAATGGCAGCCATATGATAGCGCCACGGCCAATTTACACCCGACCAAGTACTCATGTATACTCCTGGATAGAGAGCAGCAATGTGGATTAAATGCCTTGCTGAAGGACAAACGGAGTGGGCAGTGTTCAAACTTAGGATCTCGAGATCGGAAAGCGCGCGCTCTACCAATCTTGCCACACTACGTCCAAAAATAAAAGTGCAACTTTTTAACCATTTTTGGTGCATATTTACACTTAACTCAAGGGTGCAATGTTCCACCATAAAATGTCACATTTGCACCTACCCAAAAAGTGGAACTAAAATTGCATTTTGCCATCTAATTTTAAGTGCAACTTTGCACCTTTTCCTAAATTTAAAATATTGCACCTTTAACCCTAAAAAGACTAGGAGGAGGGCTGATTTAGCCCCCTCCTCTATTTTCGCGATTACTTCGCAATGCTTAATCATTGTACGGTGCCACTTCATGACTTTTTTTCTTAGAGTCTTTCGCATCTTTTGATACCGAATTTGTGCTCACCGGGTCAACGAAACGGGTGTTATGTAAAATTTTGCGATCGCGTGTCACTGAAAATTAATTTTTATTTGTATTCTTCCATATATAACATACATGGTTTTAGATGCACCTTTTATGTTGCAGTTAGAATTCCCATATGGCATGGTGAATAAAACTTATTACATTCGCATTTGCATAAAACAATACAATATATAAAGAATCAAACAAAGAAAGAGAAAGAAAAACAAAGAAAAATATAAAAACAAAGAAAAACATAGAAAATGGTAAAACTAATTTTATTCGAAATTCATGATTATCCTATTGTTTTAGCAGAGATTATGTAAATGTATATAATCTTAGCATGTAATGTTTATTAGTCTTCCTTTTAAGCAATTTAAAACTTATACTTGCTGTCAAATTTAATGAGTAGAGTGAAATCAAGGACAGTTTAGTTGAATTAAACATAATAACTGAATTTAATAATAAATGAATATAATAACATTTGGAGGTATCAATGTAAATGGAATGAAAAAAAAAGTATTTCCAGTTGGACTCTATGATAGTATTCATTAATTCCATTTTCTGTGCATTTCTGTTGTTGAAATACTTACAGGCGATCTGTATTACACACGAATGCTCATAAAGAGGAAGGGTGAGGGGGGAGTGGGGAGTACAGAGTACTATTCACAGAGATTTAGTTACCTTGTCTGACTTAACAAGTGATTTAAATTTTTTTTTTCCCATTGTTTTTATCAAATTATTTGGAAAAAAAGCGCTCCCTGACTTTACCCCCACTTTGATAAACATATTTTGACATTACATTTTTAAAAAGGTCATTATGGGAGGACACACACTTAGCCCCCAATATAACTACCCCACTGTAATACCTATTTTGACATTTTAAATGTAAAAGGCTATTTTAAACACCACTTCTAGTCATCGTTTGTTTCTTTCTTGCATTAATTCCTACAGGTGGGATCAGCATGTTTTTAGAGCCGATGACATCCCTCATCACTACCAAAAGCACATCATCTACTAGTGACAACTTGGGTGGCAGGAGAGAGATGCAACTTCACACACATTCCTTAACAATTTCATCCCTTAATCATGACTAAAGAATCAGCAGCTGACTATAGAATTAGCTGCTGATTAGCTATACGATGGAATTTGTGTGTCTGAACGCTGAATAACGAAACGACGTATAGCTTATTATGATTAACGAAACGCGGGTTTGATCATCGTTTCGTACGAGAGCTGACTAAAGAATCACGTTCGTTTCGTGTGTGAACGTCCGGTGACTTTGGTGTGTGTGAACACGCTCTATGTTGAAAAACTAGACTGAAGTAAAATCTGTAACTGAAAGGGACACCGTTGTATAGCCAAATCATCATGCGCATTCAATGTAAAATGTATTTATATTAAATGGACCAGCATGTCACCATGAAGCAGCACCTGGAGAACATTTGCAAATCGACCATGAGAGCCATCATATCGTTTGGACAGATTAGACGGACAATATCTTACAGCATCAGCAACCAAACCATATATATTGGCGCTGAACAGTAAATACACCCAGGCCCATTCTATCTGATCTAATGCACTTGATATTTTAAATGATTATTTTTCATTTAACTTGTATGTATATATTTTCACTGGTGTAATTAATATCTTTCAGCCCAATGGGAGGGAGTGGGGATTTTTCCATATACCCCCCCCCCCCCTAAAAATAATATTACAAAATGATCTACACCAGTGAATGTATTTTAGAGGACAAATTTTCATTGGCTGGGATACAGTGAAATTTCAATTTTTGTCCTATCTGTCTGTGTACTAATGATGTGATGTGAGGATTATGAAATTCAGTAAAATAATAAGAATCCTACAAAATATTTACAGTATACACTGAGCCTTTTGTTTTCTTTGGATTTTATTATGATAGCTTGAATGATGTGGAATATTCACAGTATGAATTACAACTGTCTAAACCACCAAACATAAATTAAAATATCTCTGTCAAATATTTCTTGTAAACCTTGAACAGTGGAACCTTGTTAAAGAGAGCTCTGATGTAACTAAACGTAAACCCTCTTATAACAAGAAAATTGTGCTGGTCCCAGCTCTTTATAATCTGTTTGTTTCATGACCCTGGTATAAAGAGATACTTGAAATAACAAGGTTTTTTTCATGGTCCCAAGGACCTCGCTTTAAAGAGGTTTCACTAATTGCAACATGTATGATGGATTGCATTTGAATGTCTGTAATTTGTGTGTACTATGCCATATGTGTGTATTTTTGATAGTGTGTTTTGAAATTCTTGTGTGCATGTGAGTTTGTATGCATTTGGTTATGCATCTGAGTATGACTCTGTCATATGTGTGTAGTTTTTTCTATAACATCCTTAACTAAGATAGCTTCAAAACTTTAATTTAAGTTTACTTAGTCAGCATCAAAGAAAACAGTACATTAAATACATTTAATAATATTAGATCTCCCTTTTTGTTCATTTTTCATTACAAAAAAAAAAACATTTTGATGTGGAGCACTAATTATACTGCTATAATAATCACCATCTATCAAAGTAAATAATGCCACTTGTAACTGAAAAAATCCCCACCCCCATTTGTAGTGCTATTAATTTGAAGATACACCAAATATTAAACAGTAATAACTGTAGGTGTGTGGTGGTGGTGGGGGGCAGTGGCGTACCCAGGATTGTTTTAAAGGGGGTGGGGGTATTTTTTTTCTGAAAACAACATTTCTGTCAGGGGGGGGGGGGGGGGTAGTCGTAGAAAATTTTCGAAGCCGATACTAAATGTTTTCGACATTTACGAGGCCGAGACCACGGTTTTTCGCACTTTTCGAGGCCGAGCCCATCGAAAATGATGGTCGAGACCGCTGAAATTTGGTATTGAGACCATTTAGAATTTGAAGGGGAGGGGGGGGGGGGGGTTCAAATCCCCAAAACAGTAATTTTTGGGGTCAAAGGCCCCCCCCCCCCCCCCCCTGGGTACGCCTATGGTGGGGGGGGGGGGGGGGGTAACAAGCTTATTCTCCTCGATCAGAGTTTGGTCTATAATTATTACTAAGAGAACATGCAAGCCTTTATGTGCATTAGTCTCATACATTACATACATACAAATACACATTTAAGACAAATATTTGAAGGACTAAATACTGGGGGAAATATCTATTTTAAAAATAAGAAAACTGACCAGAAGAAAAAAAATAAGCCACGAACAAAACAAAACATTTTTTTTAGTGCCGGTTGCTCGAAGTAACTTGCGTTGGATCAATTGGAATCAACACCGCAAATACGAGATGGTGATTGGTTCCCGGGAATGGCTTGTCGTGCAACGGGTCCCTTGTGCAATGTCAACAAACACGTAACACACACACAACACAAGTCATGCTAGGCGTAAATAGACAAAACATTGCTGTACAAAAACGTACTTTTCTCCAAATCTAGCGGTGGGTCAGCGAGTTCTCAACGGGTTATTGAAGCCAAATAAATTGCGGATTCACACCCATTTTCAGTTTGCAATCATAATGTAGAACTTTGTTGCTATTTTAGTGTAAATTTACGTAACTTTCGTCAGGTATTTTGGCTTAAATCAGTTCACAAATTTACGCTTAATTTCCCTTTTATTTCACCTTTTCTTTATGACATGTAATTTTGTGTTTGTGAACGTGTTTTGCATATCTGTTTCATACACCTGTGTAGATTATAAGACTTGACGTGGGAAACTTAAACATTAATCACCATTTATAGAGCAATTTATCGTCAATTAATTTTGGCCACTTTTGATTGAGCTTCGTGATGAAATTATTGATTACACGTAAACGCGCGGAAATCCGTGCGTGTGCGCCGGCTACCCTTTTTAAGTACATGGCCTATGGGAGTGAAACCGCCGTGGCTATACGCAGAGCGGCCGTATACGTATACTATAGCACTAGCCAGCCGGCCGGGCGGCGGAACTACAAACATCGCGACGCGTGTACTTTGTGCAATGTGTAGGGAAACAACTTAGTTCCAAGAAAAGTGTCGTTCTGACTGGTATTTTTTCCCTTAATTACTGAATCATTATTTTTTGTCCGTAATTACCGAATCAATCAACGATATCATTTTCATCCTAATATCTTATTTATAAAATTGACGTCAGATTCGTATGCATTGTTGCCATGTTATAAATTTCCGAATTGCCGACCAGTTTTTGCGTGGTCACATTGACCACGTTTGTTCTGGTTAATTATGAAACGGACGAAGGGTTAACAAACTAAACAACCACGAAACGTGGTCCAATCATATTGACCAGTTTTTGCGTGGACGCATTGACCACGTTTGTTCTGGTTAATTAGGAAACGGACGAAGGCTTAACGAACTAAACAACCACGAAACGTGGTCAAATCATAATGACCACGCAAAATCCGACCACGCATTATTAAGAGTGTAGGCAATGTCTTTTATCGATTTATTACAATTCCAAAAGTTTCTCTTGAGAAGCCCAGGCATCTTATTCGCATTTGTGACGGTCTTGTTTATGTGTTTACGCCAGCTAAGGTCATTTGATAGTTCAACTCCAAGATAAGGGTGATGTTTTACTTCCTGTAACTCGGCGTCTCTCAAGTTGTACCTTTGCTGAATAGGCCTCTTCTTGTGAGTCATCCGCATGATAGAACACTTGGCGGAGTTGAATTTCATTTGCCATGCAGAACTCCAGTTGCAGAGTGAATCGATGTCCCGTTGGAGAACGGTGCTATCTTGCGTTGAAGCTATTGGTCGATACAGTATTAGGTCTTCCGAAAATAACCGGACCTTTGACGAGACGCACCCCGGTAAATCGTTAATATAGGTCACAAATAAAAGTGGGCTTTAAGCACTGTCCCCTGCGGAACGCCAGAGATCACCGGCGAGCTGGGTGAAGACTCCCCGTCTATAATAACTTTCTGGTGTCTCTTTGTCAGAAAGCTTTCTATCCACTGTTTGGTGTGACCTCTGATTCCAAGGTGCTCCAGCTTTGCAGGAAGTCGCTGATGGGATACGACATCGAAAGCTTTGCTGAAGTCCATGATGCAGAGATCAACTTGCTGTCCGCCATCGAGCATCTTGGCTAAATCATCAACAAGACCAGCTAGCTGCGTCTCACATGAACGCCCTTTAAGCCATGCTGGCAGTCGTTTAGAGTATTCCTCTAGATGACTCATCATGTTGGTATGCAGGATGTGTTCAAGTTGTTTGCACGCAGCCGATGTCAAGGATACTGGTCTATAGTTGGATAGTTTGGTCCTATCTCCTTTCTTGAAAATTGGTGTGATGTTTGCGTGAAGCCAATCATCGGGTAGTTGGACGTCAATTGGACGTCATTAACAAATGCAGGACTGTTGGTAAAACAAAGATCTAGAGTGGCCATGTTCCTAGTAGGTTTATCCACTACTTGGTGTAGGTTGTTGTCAAGTGCAATGTATATCATGAGTTTACTGGGTCCGCAATATCTCCCTCCTGGTAAGACACTGTATGTGCTCCAGTCGACATCCGGTATATTAAAGTCCCCGAGCAACCATATAGATGCGTTTCTAGGAATTGTGTTCATGGATTCAGCCAACAGTTGCATGTAATCACCGTCTGTTTTCTGTGATCTATAAAAAGCGCCTACAAGAACTGGACGTCTATCACCATGCCAAACTGAATTTGGAGTCGATCGGAGTTTTGGTTGCCGAGATCTTGGAGGGGGGGGGGGGGGGGGGAGGGGCTTGTAGCCCCCCCCCCCCCCCCCCCCTCCCCCCATTTTTCAAAGGTTCAACATAGCCAATTTGTTTAGGGTTAAGGTGCAAACGGCGAAGGAACAACGATTGTCCCATTTTTCCTTACAGGGAGCCAAAACGGCCGTCGAAAACTGTTTGAAACATTTGCCGCGCCGACACGATTATATTAGACTCGTGACTAGTTGTCGTTGCGAATTCGTGGTAAGTCGTTTCACTTTGTTGCATTTCGTTCTCACTCGTAAAGCGTCGTTACCAAGTTTGTCGCTTGCCGTTCTGGAACTTATTAAAAACTTAATTAAACAAAGGGTCAATCTTACACCAATATAAGTGTAAAGCGACCCATGCGTTTGCACTGTCATTACGTTTACATGTCTCTTGACCCCGACCTTCAATTGTTTTGTTACTCTGTCATTTGTCAAATAGTTTTCCGTCACTCGCTAATGTATATTCATGAATTCGTATACCACGAGTGCTCATCCCTCTAATCGCGTATCGTGATTCAGCCCCGCGTTATTCAACTCGCACGCGGTTTTCCCCCGAGATTCCTCACTCCTGCTTCCATCTTCAGTTGAGTCAACACGCTCTGTTATCATATTTCCACTTTCGAGAACCTGCTCGTGTCATACTTCGTTTAACGTTGTACGATCAGTTAACACGCATTACAATATGTACTCACAATCTACACCCACACACACGAAATTCTGCATTGGGACCCCGAATTTACCTGGAAGCTTGCTTGTATGATTTAGTATTTCCTGACTTTTTGGACATACAATGTTTGTTAGATATGTTATATTATTATGCACTCAATTATAAAAACGAATGTCTATGCTCTTGCATGTATACACGTATTAGCGATGCATACATATCATGATACTGTTTTATTATAGCGTCTGAAAAACCGTTCACATACCATGCTTGCTGTATTACATTATTTCATGTCTGCCGCATATCACTGTTCAGCTGTTCTTTGCTTACATAGTGCGATTCGTTCATCTGTGTATTCATCCACAGCTTCGAATCTGGCGGTGGAGTAATAGCGACCTATACTCCGCACTTTCATTATATTTACTTGCATGTTGACCCTGGCATTCATTTGCCGAACCAATTATAACCAGTTGTGTTACTCTGGATATTTCCCAGTAGTTTTCCGTCACTCGCTAATTTATATTCACATATTCGTATATCACTTGTGCTCATCCTTCCAATCGCGCATTGTGATTCAGCATCGCCATGATCGCGTTGCTCAGCTCGCACGCGAGTTTCCCCGAGATTCTTCACTAACATCTTCAGTTGAGTCAACATGCTCTGTAATCATCTATCCATGTTCGAGAACCTTCCCGTGTCATGCTCCTTTTACATGGTACATCAACCTTTTCTTTGCGGGCTGGCTAGTGAAACGTTTTAATCAGAACCGACATGGTACATGATTCTCCGCTGTGAGCTGTACATCACTTCGCTCCGGTAGCTTTGGCATACTCACCCACACGAGCGCGACTCATCGTAGCTTACCTGACCATTCATCATAGTCTGTGTACGACATCGAACGATTCACTGTCGCATTCTTCTCTCCTTGGCCATCGACCCGATCGAGCGTCTTAAATGTCAGCGAGTTATGCGTAGTATAATTGTATTGTATTCTTCTACGCGTCGCATTATAATTATGTTTTTGTTTAATAACCACGTGCATTTGGACATATCCTGCTTGTTGTGTGAATAGATACGACTCTTCATTGATAAATAGTGATCAGTATGTTTCATCGTATTGCATGAGAGTTTTTATGCATGTGTTGCTTGATTATGTGAGTGTATGACTTTTAGTACGTTTGTATGGAAGAATGTATCTAAGTATGTCCATATGCACGCTTGTGATTTGTTGTTTGTTTTAGTAGTCATGGTTTTATTATTAATTAATTTATTATACCGCACATGGTGTTTTATAGCTTAAATATTTTGTTTTGTTTAGTATTTAAATTATATACACTCAGACACAGCAGTGTTTAAAACATGTATTTTAAATTAATTCATTAAATTGTGTTTATCTATTGTATATCATGTGTAACTAGATGTATATGTTATTTGTCAGAAGACAGAGCCCTGTGGAAGACCAGATTTTACTTGTATGATTTTAATTTTGATTGATTATTGATTTCTGTTCTATTTTTATATGCTGAATTCAGGTTACTCTGTATAAATATGTGAAATAAATAAGTAAATAAATATATAAACTCGCCGTCTCTTCATCAAGCGCCGTATTTGTTCATGTTACAGAAGACATGAAAAACATGGAAACTACTTCACATACTGGCGCCTTCATCTCAATCCCATAAAACTACAATCGCTGCCTTCTCCTCAGTAACCGACAAGCAAAAACATAACTGAAGGTCACCTTCTCCGGCAAAACAGGAAAGAAGAGTTCCCCATATCTTGCAGTTACCCTTGACGCAGCCTCACCTATCGTGAACACCCGAAGAGGGTTCCTGGAAAACTGAGGACCAGAATCAATATGTGACCATACACCACAGAACGACCAATAAGTCTGGGAAAATGATTATGCTGATTTTCACATCACATCACAGTATAATTCATTACCTTTAAAATGGTAGATAATTTGTCACATATTCAGATAAGGCAAACCCTCTGAAAATGAGCGCCAAAGATTTGGAAAATGGCTTTAGCAGTTTTTACACAAGAGAGAATCGGGCCACTTCAAAGATTGGCGTCCATTCAAGCGCAGTAATCTGATTTTTTTTTTTTATGGAAAAACTTACTTAACCATGATTTTTGATGATCAAAATTTCATAGAAGGTAGATTAAAATACCTTCATTCAGGAAAAACGAAACCCTAAATATCATAATTTTAACAAGCAAGCAGGAAACAACTAGGGTTCAGGTACACAAACCCTTCGAACGGCCTACAGATCACTAGTGTACTCTGTTTCAGAATACTGTTCACCAGTGCGGGAAGAGCGCTGCCATACAAGAGGTATGATAATACTTACTTTAACTTTCTAGTCCACACCTCTTTAATGGCTCCCTGCTCTCCCACATTGCTCCTCATCGAGAACGTAGACAGGAGATAATGCGCAAGGAACTACGTAGCACTTCATACAACCCGGACCTACTTATCCATGACGGCATAGGGAACCTACCCAATATGCGCCTTAAATCATTGTCATCATTTTGGTCTTTTGCGAAGTCTCTTGAAGAGTTCGACCTAAAATGAGAACTTTTTTGCGCAAAACCTGGGTGGAACCCGACTTTCCTTATCAATACATTGTACAGGACCCTACGTCAGAGCCAGCAGGCTTTAACCTCTCTAGAAAGCAAAGGGTGGTTGTGAACCAAAATAAGAACACTCCATACAAGGTCAGCCCTTCATATCCATCAGACAGTGCAGCATGTGGAAAATGGCTGTCTTCTTCGATGTTCCCTGATAGTTTTGAGGGGATTCATTTATTCACACAATATATGCCGCTCTGACATGGCTGAGAAACTTTTTTGTTTAATTGTTTGTAATAATATGCAAATGTGAACAATAGCCCACCAGGGTAATTGTGTGACTCTTGAGGGCCAATCAAATGGTCCACTTCATTTAAAATATACTTATACGGACTTAGAAACATTTTCCAAATCCGCAAAAGCTAATTAAAATTATAAAGGTTCTCTCATACATTGCTGCATTTGTATTTACAAAAAAAAGAGCAAGTTTCGATTTTCCAATTTCCCTTTCGTTGGAAAGATAATTACGATCGAAGTGTTCAGATGTCAAATAATCGAACGGATATTCAGAACCCTGTACGAAGTAAGTGCAATGAGTAAGTGAACATCGCTTTTCCTTTTTGCTCATTACTCGGCCAGATAACGTCCATCTAACTTAAATTTAAAACTTAAACAAATAACAGCAATAAACATTGTATCAACCACTCATCGCTTTTCGCACATGTCAACAAAGTTACTAGGCCGGAAATCAAAAATGAGATGTGTTCCTGCATTGCGCTCGCGAGTAATTATCGCAAGTGTATACCTGCTTTTGCATCCATTGCTGCGCCGCTCACGAATTTGTCGAAGAATAGTCAGCCGAACAAGCTTACCTGGGGTGAACTGGAGGAAGACGCCTTCCAGAAGTTAAAGGCATGTCTTAGTTCAGCCCCAATTCTAAGTTTAATACGTGTGGTTTGCGGTTGCAACATGTATAAGGAGATGATTGTTAAGTCCTGGAAAGGACTGTTTGGTAAGTCCTGAGAAGGACTGTTGGTATTCTTTCTAGGATAGTCCTAAAAAGGACTGTGGTAGTTCTAGAAAGGACTGTTGGTAGTCCTGGAAAGGACTGTTTGTATTCTGTCTGATCTTGTAGTTCTGATAAGAGCTACAGCGCCGGTATAGTTATTGTAAGGAGTCACGCATGGTTCTCGCAGTGTTCACCTAGGACTGTTCTTGGGTTCGTCGAGCTCACCGCTGACTCTCCTTGGGTGCACATCGGGTTCGCCTCGCGTTGAGCGTTATTAACCTAGTCGACATTGGCAGGGGCCGAGTAGCATCGCACGTCCGATATCCCTTACAAAAATGTCCTGTGGTAATTCCTGTGGTAACTGATTTTACCATACAAAATACCACAGGAATAAAAGTACCACAGGAATTTGTGTGGTAATGTCACTAGATTCTTGTGGTAAATGTCAAGGGCTTGATATGGTAATTTAGTATATCCTGTGGTAAATGATGTTACCACACAAAATACCACAGGAATATTCAGTACCACAGGAACTATTGAGGTAATCACAAAGACTCATGTGGTAATATCAACGGTTGGCTGTGGTATGTAATTTCTGTGGTAACTGGCGTGTGGTAACTGGTATATAACTGGATTACCACATGCCAGTTACCACAGGACTACCACACACCAGTTACCACATGATTACCAAATGCCAGTTACCACAGGACTACCACACACCAGTTACCATATGATTACCAAATGGCAGTTACCACAGGATTACGACACACAAGTTACCACATGATTACCAAATGCCAGTTACCACATGATTACCACGCACCAGTTACCACAGCATTACTATATGCCAGTTACCACATGATTACCACACACGAGTTACCACAGGATTTCCACACAGCACTTACCACATGATTACCACACGCCAGTTACCATATGATTACCACAGACCATTTACTACATGATTTCCACAGGCCAGTTACCACAGGATTTCCACAGGCCAGTTACCACATGATTATCACACACCAATTACCACAGGATTACCACAGGCCAGTTACCACATGATTATCATCATACACCTGTCCAGTTACCACAGGATTAGCTACATGTTCATGTGCAATATATTGTTTTTTTATCATTTTGCCCAACTTTCAGAAATTGTATGCATTGAAACAAATATTAAGTTTGTATCTAACAAGTATAACAGTGCATTCATTGAATTTGTTCATGACCAAAAGTTATTAATAAGACCAGACCTTATTATCCTGACAAGATGATAAGGTCTGGTCTCATTAATAACGACAGTTATTGTAACATACTGCATTTTGGTCATGAACAAATACTAACATGAACTATGAAATTGGAATGGTTACTATTTACTGGGTTATATGGTTTATTAAATGCATGCAACAAAACAACCAGCATGCATGCAAGTCAAATCTCAACAACAAATTATCCTATTATTCTCATCCAACACCAGAACTTTATGCATTCAAATTACTGCAGCAACATTCCTATAGCATCCCTGTGGCTTTGGAGGACGTTACCACGGGACGGTTACCACACGATCACCACACGATCACCACGCAACAATACCAAAATGCAGTATTACATGTAACAATAAGTTACATGTTATGTTCACTGTCGGTCTCAATGAAGCCAGACCTTCTAATCTTGAATGCACTATCATATTTGTTATGCAAACTGAATATTTGTTTTAATGCATAGGCTACAATTTCTGAAAGTTTGGCAAAATAATATTAAACAATATGTATTATTATTCCTGTGGTAACTGGTGTGTGGTAATCCTGTGGTAACTGGTGTGGTAATCCTGTGGTAACTGCTGTGTGGTAATCATGTGGTAACTGGTAATGGACGTGGTGTGGCAAGATCGGTAGAGTGCGTGCTTTCTGATCTCGAGATCCCGAGTTCGAACCCCGCCCACTCCGTTTGTCCTTCAGCAAGGGCTTGGTACGAACAGTCACGTCACGTTCACGTCACGTCACGTGAAGGTTCTGTACCTTTTGTGAAACAGGTCACCCAAATCTACGAAGTGTTGGGTTACGTGACCCAACAGTTTGTAGATATACTATATGTAATTCATGAAAGCTCACGTAAATTGGCGCTTGCGTAAAACAAATTAATGTAAATTGTCGTTGAGAAGAGACTAATTCTCGGTAAATTTAATCGTGAACGTACCCGTCCTACCTATACTTATACCAATTATAGGCGTACACAGGCCTGGGGGCAGGGGGATGGACACCCCCTACCCCCATCCCCACCCCCTTACATAATTCAAGAAATGTCTTGGTCTCGGCCTCGAAATTTGTGACCGGTCCTGGTCTCGTCCTCGGCTGCGGTCATTTTCTACGGACACCCCCTACCCACACTCCCCCCGCTTACTTCAATTTGTCTGACGAAATATCCCCCCCCCCCTACACCCACCCCTTGAAAAAATCCTGGGTACGCCACTGCCTAGAAGTAGCTAGTTCGAATGTCAAATACATTAATTGATTTATTTAATATTGATTGGTTGGTGTGATTGTTTCATTATAAATGATTGACTGATTAATTGATAGATTGACTCGATTCAATAACCATAAATAAACACTATTAATCAAATCATTGTTTTATTACTTTTAAACTCATTGATCACTGCAACTCACTCACTCACTCACTCACTCACTCACTTTCACAGGCATATGCACATACAACGCCGTTAAGGGCCAGTACGCTCAGACGTCGAGCACGGGAACTTCAGGCGTATGCGAACTGAATTGTCCGCTGCGTGTAGCAATTCAGCTGGAAATCAACATTTGCCAAAATCCACGCACGACACGTCTTTAGAAATACTCCAATAACAAGACAAATAATGCAAGTGGTATGGTTGTACATTACCTAAATGACAGAACTGCATATTATTGTCTCAGATTACTCTGAATTATGCACGTACATATTATAAACATAATGATTGAAAAGATTTGATAAGGGGGTATCGGCATTTTCGTCGACATTTTTAAATCTCTTTGCGCGTGTATGTCTAGTCTTAGTAACAAGCGTTTGCAATTTAAAAAATCTTGATTAAACGCTCACGTCACGATTTGGTTAACGCGACACTTCGAGTTTTACCGGCATGGAAAACGACAAATTGTTGGGTCACTTTACCCTACACTTCGTAGATTTGGGTGACCTGTTTCACAAAAGGTACAGAACCGTTCACGTGATGTTAACGTGAACGTGACGTGACTGTTCGTACCAAGCCTTCAGCAAGACACTTAATCCACATTGCTGCTCTCTACCAAGGTGTATACATGGGGAACCGGTAGGAGTGGGACGTGTATTTATGCAATTGTACTTGTATGCCGTCAAGTGCGCCATATGGCTGCCAGAATGCATTGTTCCCAAGGGAGCAGAGAGTGCACGTTATGTGCGGATTGATTGTGAGTGTGTGTCCGATGACCGCAGTAATAATAATGCAAATCGCTTAGATATGATTATCAATCATATTAAGCGCTATATAAATCACTATTAATATTATTATTGTATGGTAATCATGTGGTAACTGTTGTGTGGTAAACGTGTGGTAACTGACGTTTGGATTAGCGGAATTTTTCAACAAAAAAACACCAAATATGACAAAATAATACACTTGTGACAATATTCTATATTTATTTATGTGTCAATTTTATATTAATTATGAGTGTTTTATGTAAGAATTATTAGTCCCTTTGCCCCTCACGTTTTCTTCAGATACACATGTTTTGGTGTTGATTTGTTGTTTTCCTAACATAATAATAATAATAATAATGGTGGCTACTTATATAGCGCACGTTCCGTCTTTCGACGCTCGCGGCGCATGTACTATATATGTACCTCACATGTACTATATATATTAGCAATATACAAAAACAAATTTTATGGAATTAATCCTACTAGCTTGGCAATGCCAGATTGCACTTAGGAAATCCAAAAGTAGACCAGTTAGAGTCAGTAAACAGCGAATGATCAAACTGTGATCACACTGTGATCAACTGAGTTGGACCTCAATGCCAATAAGTGGTATCCCATTCCGATCACATTGTCCAAGTGATTCAAAAATACCACAGGAATACCACATAAATACCACATAAAATGACAACATACCCCAGGAATATTGTGTGGTAATGTCCCAAAATACCACAGGAATATCGCAGTTTTCCAAAAATACCACAGGAATACCACATAAATACCACATACAATGACAAAATACCACAGGAATATTGTGTGGTAATGTCCCAAAAAACCACAGGAATATCGCAGTTTTCCAAAGAATACCACAGGAATAACACATAAATACCACAGGAAATTACTAAATACCACATGAATTTGTGTGTAGTAATGTCCCCAAACCCCACAGGAATAGATGTACCACATTAATTATTCCTGTGATAACTTGTGTGGCAATTTGGTGTGGTAATTTTGTGTGGTAATTTTATGTGGTAATTTCATGTAGTAATTTTATGTGGTAATTTTATGTGGTAATTTTATGTGGTAGTTTTATGTGGTAATTTTATGTGGTAATTGTATGTGGTAATACCACCATGGGCGTAAATACTTACGTAATACCTATTCATCAGGGGGGGAATGAATGAATCGATAATCCCCCCTGTTGAATGGGTATCAATGACAGATTTACGCCCATGAATACCACAGGACATTTTTGTAAGGGATGGTCCGACAGCGCTTGCTTGTAGACTACGCATGCAGCACGCGTCCGACGACGACTACGAGATGTACATGTTTCGCGTAAAGTAGCGAGTAGCGATGAACTTTAATTGTCCAATTGCAAAGACGCTGTTCATATTACAAATATAACTCTAGCCATTAAACTTTAATTGATACAGTGAATTTCAGGTGATGACAGTTTAAATAAATTGTTCCCCTTTTTCATGCTTAACAAAACTATACAGGGTGGCCCCCAACAAACGGAACGGGACATTTCCCAAAATATAATACCACAATGTTTATGTTCATCGGATAGGGTGTCCTTTCCAATGAAAAACGATACCAAGAACAGTAATTTTGGTCAGGTCGTTTTTGTGTAAGGACGCAGTGAGTGAGACCATGTCAGGTGCCGATTTATGTCGATTTCGACCTAGTCAATGCCAGTTTAACCGCACTCCTTGCCCGTAATACCATTCAGCGACCATGCCCATTATCTCGGCACACGGCTGAGTGCACACTAACAATAGTTCGCGATGCTCAACTCTATGAACGGCGGTTCGTGCGATTCATCAAGCGCTGGCTCAATACAAATTGACAAAAAAGAGAACCTGACATGGTGTCACTCAAAGCGCCCTAAAACAAAAAAACTACACGATCAAATTGACTGTTCTTGGTATCGTTGTTCATTTTAAAAGACACTCTATCCGATGAACATAATACATTTGTTATTATATTTTGGGAAGTACCCCGTTCAGTTTTTTGGGGGGCCGCCCTGTATAGCTTAAATTGATTAGTTTGCACATGTCATTATTGTTATACTGATTTTAAAGAAATTAAACTTTATTTCCCTGAATTTAAGTGTGATCTATTATTTTTTAGTAACTGGTGTGTTTTAGTTTACCCCACCAGACACACAAGATAATCACATCTTAACCGACTGTGACATAATACAATATTAATGAAGCGCCTTCTAAGCAAACATTATTTTTTTTATCTTGAGTTGTTAATTGTATTTGCCCAAAACAAATACTTACCTAGTCTATTGTGAAAGAATGCCACAAAGTCCTTCAAGCGTTTCGTTTCCGCCTCGGTCATGGCATACTGTTCAGCACTGTTTGACACAAAGCAACATAAATACATCAAAAATAAGAATGCTGATGAAGGAAATATGCACCTTGAGTCACTACATAATATAAAATGGTGGTTGATATTCATGAAACGAAATGAGGCTCGCTACATTATATAAAATGCAAGTCGATACTTACAAACCAAAATGAGATGGCTATTCGCAATACAAAATGAGGGTCGTTATTCATGAGGTAAATTAAGGGTCACTGTTCATAATTAGGGGCGATATTTGTTGTGTAATAATAAAGTTGCTATTACAGCATTAGAAACATCTCGGCCGTCGTCTGGCAAAGAGGCGTATCTCGAAAACAGGCCATTTTCTTTTTTTGTTTAGGTCGAAATTTTCATTGGGCCAACTTTCAGAAGAGCTCGAGTTTTAGTTTTTGAGATATCGGCGGCCGTCTCTACCCGATTGCATAAGTATTGTCGCATTATGCACGGCAAAAGGGTGTATCTATACATACGCCCCTGTCCGTGGAAATCTTGTGGGCGCTAGCTCGGTCTTCATCTGGCAAAAAGGAGTATTTCGAGATACACCTTTTTGCCGTACAAAAACGGCGAGTATCAGTTCAAGTTGTATTTGGCAAAAGGGTGTATCTCGAGATACGCCTTTGGCAAAAAAAAAACGTCGGAACATCTGCGATATATTTTAGGTAAAAGGATGTAAGGATAGGTACGCCCTAGTGTAATTTCAACAATGGTGCAGAACATGATGCACCGTGGCGGATGGTTAGACAATGATCGCCGGATCGGATCGGATGCGACGCGTCTGAAAATCACCCTTGCAGATCTATATGCCCTTGCAGGTGGAGTGCGGACCACGGTACCCATATCTAAAAGTTGACATTTTCAGAGACTAATTTATGCAACAATGAAACGCCCTAATACTGATTTGTATAATATATTGATGACACTGGTCATTGAAATGAAAATGTATGATTTTAAGCGCTACGAAAATGGACTTTTCCTA
This sequence comes from Echinarachnius parma, assembly GCA_037951105.1. Taxonomy (NCBI): domain Eukaryota; kingdom Metazoa; phylum Echinodermata; class Echinoidea; order Clypeasteroida; family Echinarachniidae; genus Echinarachnius; species Echinarachnius parma. Next base: position 24,331 of record JBAMJV010001421.1, read on the forward strand.
TGCCTGTGTCCGCTCAGTTTGGCTCAGTTTGTACAGGTGTGACGTCACTCGCATTTTCTATCGATTACGTGCAAAGTCAATTACTGAGCGGTATCCAGCATACATAGCAACCACGCAAGCCTCTCTTTATTTCATTATTCGATCTGTTTCCGTCATTATTGGTACAAACTATATTGTATAGTGTCGTGCTAAGATCCCGAGCTTCCTCGACGAGTAGCTACTCGGCCTCTAAAATCAATATGTCATGTTTCTGACACAAATTTAGAAGGTGGCCCCAAAAAGTAATTCAAATTCCTCAAAACAAGATAAAGTTGAGGGCGTCAAACTGGCAGCCTGCTCATATTTTAAGAGCTCCGATCTTTTAGCGTTTTTAATCACTTTTGTTGTTAATTTCATCTTAGTTTGCGTTCCTCATCTATACTACATGAAGCGAATATCCTATTGACTGGTAAGGCCTACTTTTTGATCAATTTGAAAATGAATGATTTCATGATGTCGTGAGGCGTGAGGGCGTGTGGACGAATCTGAAAATCGCTCTTCAGATATCGTCTAAGTTTTGGCTTTTTAAATTTATTTTGGCACCAGAATTTCTCTGTCGGCTGCTGCAATTTGCTACTTCAGGACGATATATTTCGCAAAAGTTGCACAGATTTAATTGAAAATTAGAAATGCCGCCAAAAGGAGGAAAAAGGGAAACCAAAAAGAAGGCCGAACCAGAAGTTGATACCAGCTCAAACCAGCCAACGAGTCATGGGCAAGCTGCCCGGGCGCCCACGGCTAGCGGAGATGACCCGTCCGACACAGCTGCTGAAATACCCGCTGGTCACTAAAGCGTCAGCTCCCCTCATGGCCAGCCCGAATCGGAAGAGGAATTCAATAGCAAGCTTCACAGCCGTATTGTCAAAGCGCTTTGTGACCCCGAAGTGATTAAAATCGTCACAAAGGCCGTATCCGAGGCGATCATGGATACCGTCACACATAGAGTCTACTCGTCCCTCGATCACGATTTTCAAACAAAACTCAAGCTGATACATGACCTCGAAAATAGCGTTTCTAATCTCGAACGCAAATTGGCCAAAGTCGAGAGCGACGTCAAGGACCAGGAGCTGTACAGCCGCCGTAATTGCCTTCGAATAAACGGCCTTGCTGAGTCAGCCAACGAGGATACAGACATGGTCGTCATCAACCTAGCGAAGGACAAGCTGGGCATCCAGCTCTCCGCAGGGGACATTGACAGGTCTCATCGGCTGCCAGTCAGAACCAACGCAGGGAACGACGATGATCAACCACGCCTCCCAAAACCACTTCTGGTGAAATTCACCAGATATTCAATGCGAGACAGGTCTACCGAGCCAGAAGCAAACTTCAAGGAAGCGCACGTCACATATTCATCAACGAGCACCTGAGCCGCGACCGGCAGATGCTCTTCTTCAAAGTCCGCAACCATCACAGCATCAAGAAGGCATGGACAAACGATTTTAAAATCACTGCCCTCACCCAAGACAACCGAAAGGTAAAAATCATAACCGAAAATGACCTTGACAGACTATAGGTTGTCCGTCCTAGTGACCGTTCTCACAACTTAATGGGTCATGCCACCGAAATACCCATTTACTCAATGCACTAAACCCGTAAAAAATAATGATAATGCGTTACGCTGTGTCAGGTGTAACAAATGGATACATCTTACTTGCTCTGATGTTGACACTGGTTTCTTTCATTCGGAAGCTGACTGGTTATGAAATACATGCATTCTTTCAGAGATGCCATTTTATTATATTGAACAAAAATCACCAAATCCACCTCAACCATCTCTTGTTGTTAACAACTCTCCTCGTTATGAAGATTGTAAAACGATATTTCGAAATTTAGGCTCTTATCGTGGTTTAAAAGTAGGTCACTTGAATGTTTGCTCTCTCCTAAAGAATTTTGATGAAATTTAAAACATTTTAGTCAATAATCATTTTGATGTGTTTACTCTGTGTGAGACTAGATTAAGTGAATCTATACGGGATTCAGAAATTGAGATATCTGGTTATAATCTAACACGACTGGATATAAATAGAAGTGGTGGTGGAATAATTATATATGTTCGTGATTCAGTTAAATACTCAGTTGTTACTGAAGTTGTTGATGATATTGAACTTTTGTGTGTTCAAGTGAATTTCTTGAGACAAAAGTCACTATACGTTGTGGTTTGGTATAGACCCCCAGACTCGCCTATGAAAAGTTGTGATGAATTTGAAAATGCACTTCAATATTTAGATTCAAAGTCATTCGATTATATTGTTATCGGTGATTTGAATTGCGATATAACAAAATCTGTTGCTTCCACTCAGACTAAAAGGCTATTAATTAGGGGAATTCCACCCCAGAAATGTGATGTTTGCTATAAAATGAAGTGAATATGAAGAATCTTGATCGAAAATCTGAGCCAAAACGGTAGAGCAATAACAAAATTATGACATGATGAACTTTGCTCCGATTTTTAGTATCGTTCGCAATTGCTATCGATCGTGACGTCACTTGCGAGCTGCAGCCATTTGGACTTCTACATGGAAATTTTACAAAATTTAAATTTTCTTCATAACAAAGCAAATTTATGAGTTTACAAATTCCAAAGAGGTTGGCCCATCGATATTCTATATGAATTCGTGAAAACAAGCAGATACAAATTATTTTTTAGCAACGAAAATGAGAAATAAGTGTATTTTCATGCACTAAAGCCATGGCGAGTTGCTCGTTAATGATGTTGCATATGGCGGCAATTTTGAAACGATCGCTCATTACTACATGATGTTCAAATAGTTATAACTCCCGTGTTTCTTGTCTGATTTTGATCAAATTTTCACCAATTATGCCTCTTATTCTGCTTATTCACATAACGAATGTTTTTTTCAGGCCCGGAAAATGATTACGGCCTGAAACAATTTGTACTAAAGCATACGAGAATTACGCCAGTATCTGCCACGACAATTGATGTATTATATTCATAGAATCACGATAACGTTCAGTTTTGTGACGTGGCTCCAATTACTTTAAGTGACCATTATATGATTGTGGCGTCTGTTGGCCGAGTGAAAACTCCCCCTCTAAGCACAAATATGTTAATTTTCGTAACTTTAAACAAATGAACATCACGGAATTTTGTAATGAGTTACGCAATGAGTCTTGGGATAGCGTCATACTTGAAACTGATATTTATAAATAAGGCGTATGAAAAGTTGGTTTCCAAAATTGTAAATAAATTGGATAAATTTGCCCCTATGAAACGTAGACGGGTGAAGCAAAAATCTGCACCGTGGATAAACGCTGACATAAAATGTTAATGTTTGATAGAGATAGAAGTAAAAAGAAAGCACAACTACATTGTCAGATGATTGGGAAACTTACAAACAAAATAGAAATCGTGTAACTTCATTGATACGAAAAAAGTAAAAGAAAATATGTTACTGAAAATATTCTGAAAAATAAAGGTAATCCCTCTGAAATTTGGAAACGTATTGATACATTGTTAGGCAAGACAAAGTCAAATGCATTACAATTATAAAGATATATCTAGTGTTATGAATGATTCATTTGTTGATGTTCCAAAGCGCCTGAATAAAAAGGCCTTTGACAAAAATTGTAATCCGGTTGAGAATATTGCTTGCCCTCCTTGTGTGTTTTCATTTGTTCAAGTTACTGAATCACAAATAGTTAAATGTTTTGATTCTATTCCTAGAAACAAGGCTACTGGTTTAGATAATCTGCCAACTAGTATATTAAAAGATTCTTTGCACAATTATATTAAACCTTTATGTCATGTTTTGAATTTATCTCTAGCTTAGGGTAAGATACCAGATACATGGAAGCTAGCACGTGTTTCACCTATTTATTAAGGTGGGGATCTGACAGATCCACTAAATTACAGACCAATTTCTGTCCTCCCAGTCTTGTCAAAAGTGTTGGAAAAGCTGGTTTTTAACCAGTTATACAAATATTTTAACGATAATAATCTTTTAACTGATGCCCAATTCGGGTTTCGTCCGAATTTTTTACAATTACAGAAAATATTCGAAAAGACTTGGACGAAGGACGTGCAGCTGGTATAGTTACTCTGGACTTGAAAAGGGCATTTGATTTGATACCACACTCAGTTATAATTCAGAAATTACACAAATATGGCGTTGATTCTGACAGTTTAACCTGGTTTAAAGACTATCTAACTCTACGGAAACAAGTAACGGTTATAAATGGTAATCTGTCAGAACCTCGTCAAGTGACCTGCGGTGTACCTCAAGGCAGCATTATCGGTTCGCTCTTGTTCATTATTACTATAAATGATATTGCTCAGGTCGTTCGACATTGCAAAGTCTCGCTATACGCAGACGACACATGTCTTTATTTTGCCTCGGTAGATCCTCGTGAACTTGAAAAATGCTTGAATGAAGATTTAAGTGCCATTTCAAATTGGCTTAAATGCAATGGATTGTTATTGAATGAAAAAAAAATGCGAATTTATGATTGTTTCTCCCATGCGTAAAACACACTTGTTTAATATTCAAGTTCGTATTAATAATTTGCTTATTAAACAAACAGTTTCATGTAAATACCTGGGTGTTATTTTGAATAATACATTGTCTTGGACTAATCAAGTGGAAAATGTTAAAAGTAAACTTGCATCCGCTTTGTACTGTTTTAAAAGAATAAGGCCATTTATTTCACAGGAGACTGTCCTCTTCTTATACAAAGGTCTTATCCAACCACACTTAGATTATTGTTCCATTATTTAGAGAAACGCTGGAAAGTCATTATTACGTCAGACAAGTGTCATGCAGAAGCGAGCTCTCCGCTCTGTTCTGCTGGTCGATAACCGCTTCAGTTAAACCGGCAGACTTACGATGGAAAAAACATGCTGTCGTGATTATATTTAAATTGATTCATGAAATGTTACCCAGGTTTTTATGCGATGAAATAATATTTAAAGAAGACTCACACAATCTTCGTAATTCCTGTAGAATTGTGAAGTTATGTAAACCCAAAACTAATTATATGAAGAATGGATAAACACCTTTGATGTTCCGTCCCCGAGCACATGGCAGGTGTCCAGTAGTAAATCACCCCTCCCCTTCCCTGAACAACATCCCTTTTATAAGCTCCTGAATGAAACCACCCCACATGGGATAGATGACCACGTGCACTGGTTAAGAATAAGAAGTATATATTGATGTGTACCCCCTGGTAACAGGAGGATTGCTGGCTCAGACCCCTACTGGGCTAGCATGTGTTTTCTGGCTCCCGAAGTATACTGTGTATACATGTGAGACTAATTGTTTGACTCTAAGTTTGGAGTTTGAATAAAGACTTTGTATTACTTCTGAATATATGTCTCAATTGCTGCTTGATTTAATGTACCTCTCAATTCACTGAACATTATCCGATCCCAACACAACATGGTGGAGATACCCGTTTTCTTTTTGGAGAAAAAACATTAACTTTTCCTGTATGAACTTCATCTTCTGCATTTGACTTCGCTCGACTTTTAACTGCGGTCTAATGTATAGTACTAGTTTTCACCTCTACCGTGATGGGGAACATCGATATTTGACCTTTGTACATAACAATTGCTTCAAACACCACCGGACGGCTGAATTACCGATATACACGGGCAATTTCAAGCCTAACTATACGGTGCACCATCTCGACGCCAAGCTGTTCGCACCTAACTTTCAGTGCCAGGAGACAATTGAGAGAAACGACATCATATATGTACGCGACGCCGACAACTTTGACAATGAAGACGACACACACTATCTTACTAGTACTACACTGACGATGAGGACCGTGACCGAGCCAATCGCCATGCTCGAGTCTGGTCGCTGATCAACGGACTCGACGCATCGACACGACATCATATCGACCGACAACGACATCAAACACGTACGCCTATCAACCAACAACGAATACGAACCGGACCCTGACGACTGCGCAAATGACGGACCACGTGAGACACACATCAACGCCAATCAACGCCTAGGACATCGACATCAACATCGCCGGACGACGCCCAGGACTTCCAATGATTGACATTACTGGACAAATACAGTATCTATCTGTCTTTATAACCTGGTAACTCTAATTCAACTTACTTAGAAAATTCTTGGAGTCAAGATTAATAATTGTCCTTTTGATTTGGTTCATGTTATTTGCTGCCGCCACTCACATTGTTCAGCTTGGACATATACGTATATGGTAAGTGAAACAATATTTCATTGTTCCAGATTATGAGTGGGTGTGAGAGATCTGAGAAGGAGTGTTTTAATGTTGTACTCTCTACTATGAATGTAAATTTTATGTTTCTTTAAAGGGGACCACCAGGCAAAGAACAACACATTATTATATGTTTTGGTACCGTTTTGTGATATCAAATAGATACCCAACATTTTGCAAAGGGTTGTGTAATTCATAAACAAAGCAATTAATGTCCACCACTTACGGAACCACTGCTATTTCCTGGTTCCATACGGGCCAACCATTTGCGAGTGCGCCAATGCTATTCACGTGCACGTTTGTAAACAATAGATTCCCGGGCGATTCGTTCGCTCTGCACACGTTGCAATTCACCGCACACATAGCAGTCTGCGTAATTCAGACCGCATGAACGCATGCTTTAGAATGGTGATGCGTTTCCAATTATTTTTCTTTTCTTTCTGGAAACATATTTTTGTGAACTTGTTGATGCAATGGAATACTAAAGATGTTACCTTTCTTTAATAAGAATATTATTTTTGGGTGGTGGTACCCTTTAAAGGGATCTAGTAACTTTGTTGAGATGTGCAAAAACTGATGAATGATTGATGCAATGTATACTGTTGTTATCTCATATGTCCTCAGGGTATTGTGTGAAAATTTCAGGTCAAATGGACAATGTATGGCCAAGTAATGAGCGAAAATGCAAAGTGATATTGGGTGATATTCACCAACTCACTGCATTCACTTTGTACAGGGATGAAAATCTCGCCCGGAGATTTTCTTATCTAAATACTTCAATCATACATATCTTTGTAATGAAAGGGAAATTTGAAAAACCGAAAGCTGTCCCATGATTTTATTGTTAATACGAATACAACAAGGTATAAAGGAACCGCTAGAATTACAATTTTATTTTGAGGATTTGGACAATGTTACTAAGTCCCTTTAACATAACCTTGTACTTGTAGTAATATTGTACCATTTTATACGTATATTGTTATTGCATTTCTCGTGATTTTACCCTGTTAATTTGTACTATACCATCACCATGCCTTCGCTACATCTACTACCCTCCGACAGACCGACTTCCTCCCGACCCGTTTTACTGGTGACCGACCCAATAGGGATGACTCGACAGCCCACTTTTTGACCTTTGACGACTACCTCGATGCACACGACATCGATACAACTGACTCTGACCAATTCCCGACGATACTCAAAACGTTCCGCCGCACCTTACAGTGACAGGCCCGACTTTGGATAGACGGACTGATATTTCAGTCATATAACGACTTGAAGGACGCATTTATTAGGAGATTAAGCCCTGCCAAATCTTCATACAGTCATGTCCGCGACTTTACCACCATGACAATGACCGACGGAGAGAGCGCAGAACCTCCAACGACTCCGACTCACCGCGACATACATCGACTACGGGGAAATCCAGATACGACACAGACTTTTGGACTCCTTACCGGACGATTGCCGTGCCACTATTTTGATGTCGACATCGGCATCCACAATGACAAGCGACGACATTGCTGCTAAAGCGCAGCTTTACTTAGACCTAAAGACGAACCCTACGACACGGACCAAAGAACTGTCATTCTCTATCCAGGCAGAAATTGACCTCCTCAGGGAACAGATTAATTCCCTGAAGGTAACCGACCCACTCATTACTGACCGTGGACGATCTCCACACCGACGACCACCCACACCACGACGCACAAGCCGTAGTGCAAGTGGCAGGCCGACTTTCCAACCACGACCACGACCAACGTGACCATTACCAGCCCCACCGACAGGACCGAAGTTATGATCGACGTCGTGACTTCAGTTCGGACCGACGCGGTAGAAGTCCTTACCGCAATGACTCAAATAGACAGGACCGACGACCACGATCACGACCACGACAACCAATCGTGTGTGACAATTGTCACATTCCCGGACACGTTTGGCGGGTATGTCGACACCGAATTAGGGACGCTGAACAACAGCACTACGACCCTAATTACCACCACCAACAACAACAACAACAACGACCCCATCACTACAACACTTACCGACACCCACAACAACAACAACAACAACAACGACAATACTACTAACGACAGACGAACTATGGCACACAGCCTCAGGCTCAGGATTTCTAAGACGGGATGGCGTCAGTATAGCGCTCATTGTCACACCTCCCATGTTGAATCTGAGAGGCCCCGAACCAATGACTTAACATCTACATACTTAGGGACAGGTGACTTCGACATACAACTGACTGAACGTAATTTCGTGAAAGGACGCCTGCCAAATGGCAAGAAGGTCTTTATTTTGTTCGATAATGGTGCAACTAAAACTATTGTTTCTGAGAATTACGTTAAGTCATCCTCCTACCTTTCTAGCCTACCTCGGCAGAAAGTCACACCCGTCAGGTTCAAATTAGGTAACGGTGAATCCCTTTTGGCCAACTCTGCTATCAAAATGCAATTTGTGATACAGAGTCATAAATTCGAAATCTCTGCTCTAGTAGTTGGAAATCTTGTGGGAGTCGATATGATTTTTGGTACCAATACACTTTCCGATTTGAATGGTACCCTAAGCTTCAGAGACAATAGGTTTAGGATTAAATCATCGAAGTGACCATTGATCCAGGTGACTCTAGATGTGTGACTTTACACGGTAGGACCCCGCCCCACTTGCGTAACTCTGACGCTGTACTGACTGCAAATGCATACTTACCACGACATTGCCCATCTACCATGATTGTGAAATTGGCTAAAGGACGAACCCAAATTCTCATGACTAACTCCACGGGCAAGCCAATCCACTTGACAAAAGGTAGACCTATTGCATTTATTGACACTGGTAATCTCATTAATGTGACCCATGACTTGCAAATAGATAACATACACTTGACTTTGAACTCGCCTGACAATTCGAGTATGTCTCACACTAAATTGAACAAGCCCCATGACAATATAACTAGGCTTGACAGCTTACGTAAGTACCCACATCTTGACCCTAGTGACCCCATTGTTGACATGACAGAAGACCAGATAATACGTGAACATATTGACTTGGATGGTAGTATTTTGTCTCCCGATGAAAAATATGAAATTGCTTGTGTTTTGATGGAGAATAGGGACGCCTTCTCTCTATATGGTGAATTATCTAGTTGCCCTAACTTCGAAGTAGATATTGAATTGACTGAGGATTATCCATTTTGTATACGACATTACTTTGCTACCGAGACGGACAAGGTAAAGATAGAACACGAGCTGACCAAACTTTTTAAATTAGGGATCTTAGAAGTAGGACACCTATCTTACACCTCACCCGTCCTCCTTCTTTTAAAAAAGAACACCCAAGAAAAGAGAGTTGTTACCGATATTCGATTTCTTAACTCTAGGATTAAACGAATAAACCACCCCTTCCCCCTACTTTCGGAAACACTCAAACGAATTGGCAATGCTAACACAAAAGTTCTCAGTGTTATTGATTTGAAATCAGCCTTTCATGGTATCCCCCTCTCAAAATCGGCTCTAAAATACACAGGCATTGCCTCATACCATGGCGGGAAACATTATTTCTACAAACGCTTAGCACAAGGCCTGAACGTTTCCCCCGCCATTTTTCAGGCGAAGATTGATGATATTTTAGGATCGATCCCCAATTCTAGACAATTTTGCATAGCTCACCATGACGACATTATACTATTTAGCCATGACAAGACCTCCCATAAAGCCCACTTGATAGATGTATTGCAGGCCCTCTCTGACAATGGACTTAAAGTCAGCCCTAAAAAGTGCAAGCTATTTCGCACTGATGTAGATTATATGGGCCACCGCATCACTACAAGGCAGGAGAGGCATGATTTCAACCCCTTCGTGACAGGTGTGCTGCAATTCATAGCATGCCCAGGCCCAAGACCCCCAGACAGGTTAGTGAGATTCGTGGGAGCAGTTAATTATGTTGCTTGATTTTCCCCCAACATACAATCTGTTCTGAAACCACTACACCAACTGACCAGAAAGAAAAACAAATTTGTTTGGACCGATGACCATGAGACAGCCTTTAACATGTTTAACAGAGTTAAAGGACTTAATCCCCCGTGTCTTTTCTTTTTCTTTTTTTTTTTGGGGGGGGGGGGGGGCGCATATTTTAAAAGAAATATTTTGAGGATCAGACCTACCGTTGCGAAGTTACGTAACCTTTTGTAAATGCATGTAAGCCAGAACATCGCTCAATTTCGTGATATGTGTACAAAACATTATGGAAATATAAGTTTTCATACAAAAGGGTATATCATTGGTTATTTGGTCTTGTTTACATTTTATATGTTTGTTTTGGGGTCAAAATAGTAAAATTATAGTTATAAATAAAATAAACAACACAACAATACAATGCATAATAAAAAAAAATACATTAGAAATTATAACAACAATATAAAACATAAGGAAGAACATGGGTCTTCCAAATGTTTTTTGTATCATTATTCCAAATGCTCTTAAGCATATATGTACTGAAAACCTTTTGTATAATTATAAAGATCGTATGATTTCTGGGTAAAAAGATGAATTTTATGGACTTACTTGCATAAATTACCCCAAATAGTATGCAAATTAATGAATTTTACACAAAAATTAAAATTAATTACCATTGTATTCTATACACTTCACTTCATGTGTGTAGATTTTCACGGCGATCGTCCCCTCCGCGGCCGAGATCTTAAGGGGGGGGGGGGGGGAGGGGGGCATAATGCCCCCCCCCCCCCCCCCCGGCCGTAGGAAGATCTCCAAAAGGCCGGCCTTTGTAGGGTTATTGTTTTCACAATGTGTTAGTATCAATATAAAAAACCAAGGTTTGTTATCAATATAACAGTTCTGTTTACATTCGATTAATGGACAACAATTATCGTATAAACGTGATATAATATTCACAAAATTATGAAATCTCTTATTAAAATCACCAGACTACTTTGCTTAGTGACAAATAACTCGACTCCGATTCTCATTATATCCGCCATTCGACTCACAGGAAAAAGCGGGTCATTTGATTTGTATTGAGTCAAGTGATTCGGTAATTGAGTAGGTCAACGGACATGGTGAATACAAAATTAAAATGTGTTACTACGCGGACAAACTGAGCACTAACCTAAATGAGTCAACATACACAGCTCTTTGTATGTGTGGTAAGCAATCGTGTAATAACATTCACCAAGCCGATGAAGATCTTAATCTAAAAGTATATTTTGAGAGTTGATGACTATATCAACGTGACATATTTTGTAATGATTTAACAACAATTACACACTTTGTCCCGTTTGTCATTGATCACAATAAACGGGAATTTAAATCTATGACGACACATAGATTTTAACTGAAAAGAAAAGAACATATATTTTAAAAGCTTTACCTCACTACAAGAACAGCACACATGATCCTTTGTGGCGTTGAGAATGTACTGTCTACTGTATATGCGTCGCCATTGTCGTCCCATGTAACTTGTTCGCCATACGGGCTTTTCCCATCTGAATTAAATAGAAAACGAGAAACAATATTTAGAAAAAGATTGTAACAACAATATTTGGAATCGTTATTGTAGTGTATTGATAATAGAGAGATCTATACGGTACTGTATTGTAAGGTTGCTAGGCAACTTACATGAATGTAACAGGTGATGCTTGTAGCGTGCGCGGTGCGCTTTGCGCAATAAAGTTACACACTTGAAACCCGATACCTTCTTGTCTACTAGTTATTCGTTAGTGTCTCCCGAATACTTAGTTTTCCAGAACATAATAATTGGCGACGAAGATGGAATTGAACACACCCGGCATAAGGAAGTGTTTGCGGTAAAAATGAACTAGTTTTGGAAAAGCAGAGAATTTTTTCCGCCAAGTTATCGTCGTTTGTAGGCGAAACGTCAAGGCAAATTCGGGCAGTTGCACGTGTTAAATTGTGCATAGCTGTATCGCACACGTTGGGAGCGACCGCACGCATAGACTGTTGCAGTTTCGGACATTCACGTCACGTGTTCTAGTGGAGTCGAAAACGTAAACAAACATGGCGGCGCCCAGTGGATACATCGGAAGGCTCGGTTCTTTCGACAGAGATCGCGAACCGTTTTCATCGTACATTGAGCGAATGGAGATGTTTTTCATCGCAAATAACATTGTTGAAACCGATGAGGATGACAACGAAACGAAAGGAAGAAAGAAAGCAATTCTACTGACTGAAATCGGGACTGATGTTTACCTCGCACTTGCGAATTTGCTTGCGCCCAGGAAAGCGAGAGACGCGACGTTCGGCGATATTATTCGGATTCTGCAGTCACATTTTGATCCGAAACCGTTGGAGATTGCGGAGAGCTACAAGTTTGGGACCAGAAAGCAGCGACAAGGTGAGAGTATCAGTGATTTCATTATTGCTCTCAAGAACTTATCCACACACTGTAATTTTGGGGAGTTTTTGGATCGTGCTCTGCGAGATAGATTCGTGTGTGGGTTGCAAGATGAACGAATCCAAAATAGACTGTTGAATGTGACTTCTTTGGATTTTGAAACGGCCTGCAGGACTGCTCTTTCGGTGGAGATGGCAGCCAAGAATTCTCGCGAGTTGCATCGATCGCAGGAGTCTGCGTCTGCGGCCAGTGTTCACAGCCAGAAGAGTTATACTCCACATAAACAGAAGTCAAAGTTCAAGGACAAAGCAAAACAGTTCGAGCATAATCCTCAGCATGCTCAGCAGGGGAAGAGTCGGAACTGCTACAGATGCCAGGGGTCAGGACATGTGCCGAAAGATTGTCCATTTCGGTCTGCGCAGTGTTACAACTGTAAAATGAAGGGACACATTGCAGCAGCGTGCAGAAATAAGTCTGGTGGTGGCAGAGGGAAAATTCATAACCTACGACAAGATGGTGATGATTCGTCTATGTCCATGTATTGTGTTCACTCCACTGACAGGACTGGTGCAAACTTTGAGACAGAAGTGCTGGTTCACGACAAACGTATTACGATGATGATAGACACGGCTGCAGATTGCACTGTCATCGGGAAAGATACATATGATGAGAACTTTTGCTCAATTCCCCTTCGTCCGTGCAGAGTTGGACTGCGGACGTATTCTGGAGAGGCCTTGGATATTTGCGGCCAATTTGAACCGAGTGTCACGCACAAAGGAAAGGTGTACCGTCTACCGGTCATAGTGGCTGCATACAAGAATAAACCATCGCTAATGGGGAAGAACTGGCTTGCCAAGATACGGTTAGACTGGAGCAAAGTATTTCATGCAAAGCTGGATGTGCATTCAAGACTGGATGAACTGCTGCACAAGCATAGCGACATGTTTGAAGACAGTTACGAGGGCATAGCAGGAGTGACAGCGCACGTCAGAATCAAGGACGGAGCGATGCCTGTGTACTGCCGGCCGAGGCCGGTGCCATACGCGCTTAAGGAGCAGGTTGAAGCAGAGCTGCGGAATCTTGAGAAAAACAAGGTGCTGGTGCGGACTGACTTCAGTGAGTGGGCAACTCCGTTAGTAGTGGTGCCCAAAGCAGATGGAACTGTTAGGCTGTGTGGAGATTACAAGACTACAGTGAATAGAGTGGTCGACGATGAGCAGTATCCTCTCCCGACATCGCAGGATTTGTATGCGGAGCTTGGGGGTACAAAAGTTTTCTCGAAGCTTGATCTCTCACACGCGTACGCCCAGTTGAATTTGGATAGCGAAAGTCAACAGTACCTGACAGTGAATACGCACATGGGGTTGTATTCATACACAAAATTGCCCTATGGTATCAAGTCATCGCCTAAGATTTTCCAGGCGACAATGGACAGAATTCTGAAGGGGATTCCCCACTGCCTGTGCAACCAAGATGATGTTCTAGTAGCGACGGTGACAGAGGAGGAAAATTTGGAAGTGTTGAGCAAGGTGCTGCAACGGCTGAGTGACTACAACGTTAAGCTGAAGCGAGCCAAGTGCGCGTTCGTCAAATCAGAAGTCGTTTACCTGGGGTTGCGGGTGACAAGTGAGGGGCTCCAGCCTCTTGTATCAAAAATAGAGCCCATCATCAAGGCCCCGGCACCGAAGAATGTGGGTGAGCTGCGTTCATTTCTTGGGATGGTCCAGTTCTATTCGCGATTTTTGCCTGATCTAGCAACGGTGCTAGCGCCTCTCCACATGCTTTTGCAAAAGGAGGCAGAGTGGCAATGGTCAAAGGTGCAGCAGGAAGCATACGCGAAGTGTAAGAAAATGTTAACCAGTGATGCACTGTTAGTCCACTACGATAACAAGCGCAAGTTGAAGTTAGCATGTGACGCATCAAGTATAGGTGTAGGAGCGGTGATCAATCATGTGATGGAGAATGGGGAAGAGAAGCCCATAGCGTTCGCATCGCGTACCCTGACGAAAAGCGAGCGAAATTACGCGCAGATTGAGAAGGAAGCGTTGGCGATTATCTTCGGGATTAAAAAGTTTCATCAGTTCCTTCTTGGCAGAAACTTCACGCTGATTACCGATCACAAGCCGCTTCTTCAGATACTGGGTCCGAAGACGGCGATTCCTACCATGGCAGCATCGCGAATGCAGAGATGGGCAATCCTACTTTCGCAGTATGACTACACAATCGAGTATCTCAGTTCGAAGGAGAACGCGGTAGCTGATGCGTTATCGCGTTTACCACATGAAGAGTCGGATGAAGGCACAGAGGGTGCCATCTTTGTAACTGATGTAGTAGACGATAGTTTCCCAGTAACCGCAGCAGAGATTGCTGCAGAAACTCAGAAAGACACAATACTGAAACAAGCGTATGAACAAACATTGAATGGTTGGTCAGAAACAATGCCTATTGGTGAACTGAAACCATACCACAATAGGAGATTTGAATTGTCATGTGATCAGGGTTGTATCAAATGGGGACATAGAGTGATTATCCCCAAATCATTGCAACAGAGACTGTTGAGTGAATTACACTCTGAACACTCAGGTATTGTAGCTATGAAGTCAGTAGCAAGGGGTTTCATGTTTTGGCCAGGGCTAGACAAAGACATTGAGTTCATTTCAGGTTCATGTTCGGTTTGTCAGAGTGTTAGAAACAAACCACCAAAATCGCCTCTCGAAACATGGCGATGGCCAAGTCGGCCTTTTCAGAGAGTACATGTTGATTTTTGTGAAACCGGAAATGATCATTTTCTTGTTTTGATTGATAGTCACTCCAAATGGATTGAAGTGATACACATGGGTACAAACACAACCACAGAAAGGACGATCAATGAGTTACGTTTGATTTTTGCATGTCATGGTTTGCCTGAAGAGCTAGTTTCTGATAATGGCCCACAATTTCGTGCTGCAGCATTTGAAGTGTTCATGAAGAAAAATGGTGTTAAACACATTCTTGTACCACCATATCATCCTGCCTCAAATGGTGCAGCAGAAAGGTCAGTGAGGTCAGTGAAAGAAGCTCTCAAGAAACAGGTGTTTGATGGTAGTTCTAAGTTCAATATGAAACACAGACTAGCAAGTTTTTTGTTGAAGTACCGTACCACACCACATACCACAACAGGGTACACTCCCGCAGAGTTGTTGATGAAGAGAAGACTGAGAACAAGGCTTAGTTTGGTATTGCCAGATTTGGCCCCCAAAATTGAAGAGAAACAAGCAAGTCAAAAGAAACACTTCCGTGGAAGTAGGAAGGAACAAGTCACAGAGACTCCGCAATCCTACCACCAGGTTGAATTATAAGTAATGTTTGTTTATTTTGTGTTAAACAAATTGGTCTCTGAAATGGAAATGAAGAGACATGTAGACGCAAATTGTTAACAAAGGAAATGTGGAAAATTGTATTTGTTTATGCACTGACATTGACAGAACAAGTTATCTTTGATGTAACGGTATATACATTTTCATATCTTTTGATAATGAACTTTTAAAATGCTTGTTTAACCAACCAATTAGTACTTTTAGAGACGATTTTAAGCATACGTCTAACTTGTAATTTTTGATGCAATTGGTTTGTAGATCTTGGATGCGAGTTCGCATTTTCCCATGAACATTATTTGTTCTTTGTCTTGCATGACTATATGGTCACGATTTGTGAGAAGGAAGGGAAAGTATGGATATAATTATGTGGTACCTTAACATTGGTAAGAAGAGGCTAGTTATGATATATGACAAAGGTGTCAAGTTTTGTTTTGAATTTTAAGGTCATCATAATGGGACAAGTTTCATTGAAGTTCTGTTGTGGATTACACATTAAGGAAGGAACAGTTTTCATTGAAATTATAGATATAACATCATATAGGAAGTATACAGGGTAAATGACTGTATAAGGAAGTTGAATACTTTTATGATGGTATTAATAACTTTAGAACTGTGATTGTACTAGATATGGAATTACTTAGATCACAGTAGCATATGTTTAGGCTCCATAGTTGTAAAAAGAAAGTTAACGCAGAAAACAGATGTTATGCAAAATGATTCATGTGATGAAAGATATAGAATCGATATTACTTCATTTGTGCTAAGGTGCATTGAAAGGTAAAGCACTTTTTGAAGGGGAAGCAGTGTAGTGTATTGATAATAGAGAGATATATACGATACTGTATTGTAAGGTTGCTAGGCAACTTACATGAATGCAACAGGTGATGCTTGTAGCGTGCGCGGTGCGCTTTGCGCAATAAAGTTACACACTTGAAACCCGATACCTTCTTGTCTACTAGTTATTCGTTAGTGTCTCCCGAATACTTAGTTTTCCAGAACATAATAGTTATCAAATGAGGTTTGAAGGATTTTACTGCATGCTATAGTCACTCCGATTTTTTTTTCGATTTGTTGGGGTCACTCTATGTTCAGCGAGCGCGAAATGGTAAACATGAAAAAGTCACTTTACGCGAAGATACAAACTAACTCCGGCTCTAGTTCGGGCATTTGAATGCACAACAAAATACAACATGCACAACCTGGTATAAAGACATTTAAATCATCAGCTTTCTAAAATCTTTCTTTTACATGAATTTGATAAAAACAAATACGTCAAATGGAATATACAATTCATCTCCTCTATATTGTCCAATCTTGCGTACACACAATTTATGAAATGTGTCGCCCAGCTTTGCGCACGGTTCACTTCTTTCTCTCTAGTTGAAATAATATTGAAGATAAAACGGAAGGACATACCGGTAAATACAAAATAATATACAAAACTAATTCCATTGACAAAAATGTCATGTGTATTTTATAAAAAAAACCTACGTAATTTTTGACGTTAAGTAAACTTTATATTTTCATCAAGTTTTGGCTTGTTAGCCCATATTGTTTACACAAAACATGCAGTCGTCGTTTTCGAAAAAAAAAATACGATGCGAATGCGAGTGGAAAAAATAATGTGAACTGGTTTGCCTGTGTTCGTATTCGAATATCCTGAAAATAGACTTGTGTATTACCATGATCAAATTGTAATAAAACAATAATCACGCAACTAGAGTCGGAGAAACTTGATACACATGTAGCCAAGGGTTCAACCTTTGTATTCAGGTAAATAATATTGTACTTACAAGATGAACACATGTATGTTTATGCAATTTATATAGCCCATGCTCGAAACCGAGACATCTCGGTTCCCGTATATGAGTATAGGCGCATCGGGGACCGTAGAGAACGTGTTAGAGTTACCTTTTAAAGCAATAATTAATCTGTGTATCTACAAAACAGAAATGGTTCCTCCAAATTGTATTGAATTTGAGTAAATACTGTTCAAATTGTTTGAATTTTAGTTTAATATGTCATATTAACGGCAAATGAGCTAGACAGGTCAACATTTTGCAACATTGTTATTTGTTATTTAAGCGCTTATAGAGGCTCTTTCCAATTTGCGCTATATAAATGTATATTATTATTATTATCATGTGACATAGATACAAGTAGCAAAATAACGGGATACATAGCAGGGGTTGGTGCATTGCAAGAGGTTGATCACAAAAAATTGCCATGTTTATTTTTGCATAACAATAGATGTTGCTGCTTCACTCCCAACTAAGAGAAACGCAATTTTGATGCTAAACATTTTGATTTGGGATAATTTTATTTGGACTATTCAAGAAAAGTAGAATTAAACATTTCCAATCCAAGCTGGAAAATATTCACCTCCGGCCCTAAACATGTATGTTATAAGACTCCATGGATCATGTTAAGATAAAACAAATCTACATTTTGATGAAAACAAAAATCAATACCCTACTGGGCCCCTTACACACTGAAAACCTAACCTAGTCAGGCGCTGGCTGGACTAACATTAAACTAGTCCGGCTGGTTAGTCCAGCTTGCCTGACTAGGTATACGGCTACATTTCATGCTGTACTAGTTAGCTGGACTAGGTAGAAGCTGATGGACTAATTGTTGATTAGTCCAGCTCATTTTACTAACGTAATTTGTGCCGCTGGACTAACTTATAAATTCGATGTGTCGAACGACCTACTAGCTTTGACCAGCCAGACTAGTTTAAGGTTAGTCCAGCCGGACTAGTTTAAGGTTAGTCCAGCTAGCCGGACTAGTTTAAGGTTAGTCCAGCTAGCCAGACTAGTTTAAGGTTAGTCCAGCTAGCCGGACTAGTTTAAAGGTTAGTCCAGCCAGCGCCATGTACAAAAAGTTGCATACCGGTATATCTTTGTGTAGTGTGCTGTATATATACAGTCATAGTATATGGTACATTGTACTTTGGCCGGCCCCATGCACTATACATGTGTACGACTATGGTACATTCTTCTTATACTCTCGATGCGTGACGTGCGCTGACAATTAACCCCACGCCACACTACACGAGTTCCATAGACATACGCATTAACCTAACGCACGCTCGGAAAAATTCTTTTCCTCTGAATGTTCTCAGAATCTCTCCATTTAGTGCAGTTATTTCTATATATGTGAATTTGAACCTAACATTTTGGAAGAAGAAGAAATATAGACTGTACAACTGACAATCAAATGGTGATACATCATGGATTTTATGTGATATTTGTGAGGAACCAAGACAAAACTCAAAATGATTTTGTACAATTTGCATCGTAATCGTCGCTAGGGGAGCATTACATTTAACAGTGGTGTTGGATTGTAACGGTACAAGCGGACAGCAGTGTTCTGCATCTGCAGCAGTGCAGGTAAGATAGATATGATTTAATACTTGTATATTAAAGGAGAATTCCGGACGAGTTTTTAAAAAGCACAGTATATTGGAAATATATCTATGGATGTGCTTGAATATTTTCAGGATTTGACTCTCATTGGTTGATTTCTAAGAGATTTTTCTAATGTCATTAACTCTGAGGAAATAATTAAATTTACTGCACACAATCATGAGACCCTTACGTAGCACCCTCACTTTGCTCAATTTCTTGAGTAGGCTTGAATCCGGTGCCACTGCATTGTGATCACTGCATGTGTCATTCATAACAGCCGGCCATGCAGAGCCAGGAAATTCAATAACCACGTTGCGTCTATTCAAATTCCAATGAAAGCCAAACGTGTTACAATTTCGGGCAGGCAAGTATTTTCAAACGGTTCAACAATGCAGTAATGCTCAAAGGCACGGTTGAGTGGCGCATCGTGGACTAAACTATTCATGATCGAGCATTGTATTGGTCCGATCAAAAGAACACATTCGCTGCAGTGTAAAAACATAGATGAGGGTCGCACGTCACAAATTGGTGCATTGTGGGATAGAACAAGCTCGCTCGCGAATTTGTGTCATTAGAATATCAAAGCCAATTATAAGAACCCACAATCATACTTTTTTCACACAAAATTGTGTTTATTGACCTAGAATATCTGTCTTTCAATCATTAGAAGCTTGAAATCGTGTGGAAGTCCACTTTAACTGTTATAACAATAGAAAAGAACGTAGAAGACATTTAGTTTTAAAGACGTATTGTAATACTAAAGTCAAAAGAATAATCAAGTATTTTGGGCTAAACAAAAATCATTAATCTCATTATACTCGTAGTCTGATTTTTAATTTCCTTATTTATTAATATATTATAGGTTTTCCCGCTCAATTTCGCGATTGTGTCAATCGAATTGATAATAGGAGCAAACGAATTCGCGCGATTTGCGATCGACGTACCAAAGCATTATTCGAATTCGTTAATAGGCATTCAAAATCACGCCCAGAGCAAACGAATTCGCACAAAGCGCATACCATTTCGTCAATGGTCGTTCAAATTGACACGTAGTATACGTAGACGTCTCTTCGGTCAATCGAATTCGTGAAAGGGCAGCCAATTATCAAATTACTGCTTTCGATTTAAGAAATGTAAAGATAGATCAGCAATAAATTGGCTAAAAGCAGTGGCGTTTGTATTCAGGTAAACTTAATTCATATTCAGACAAAGCATGTTATATTTGGGAAAAATCAAGTCATAAACTATTCGTGAAATTTATAAAAGGAATATAATTTTGATAAAGGTAAATTTTGCTTGTAAGGTGAGAATGAGAAAATGAAATTCGGGGAAAAGGACCCTGGCCATCTGGAAATATATAAAATAAAATGCTTATAAGCTTCATGTATATCTTTGTTTTCTATAAAGATTCCCCTTTGGCGTATGATGTATTGTTTGTCAACTTATTAGGGGTGGGGAGGGGTGATTGTGCCTCCTATATAGCACCGTGCTAAAGCGTATATCAATGTTCATTAAAGCTAAATGGGGATGTAGATGACATTACAATTGGAAAACTTGATGATAACAAAATACATGTAAATACATCATTTTTTTTAAATGTTCAAACGTAACAAACCGCACAATGTCCTTTCCAGGGCAAAAGTAAAACATTATTGTTCCCAGTTTCGTGTGTCATATCATAATTATATATATATTCAGACAATTAAAACAGGACGAAGACTTGTATGTATATTTACGGACGACTGAGAAATGCAAGGTTTTCCCGCTCAATTTCGCGATTGTGTCAATCGAATTGATAATAGGAGCAAACGAATTCGCGCGATTTGCGATCGACGTACCAAAGCATTATTCGAATTTGTTAATAGGCATTCAAAATCACGCCCGGAGCAAACGAATTCGCACAAAGCGCATACCATTTCGTCAATGGTCGTTCAAATTGACACGTAGTATACGTAGACGTCTCTTCGGTCAATCGAATTCGTGAAAGGGCAGCCAATTATCAAATTACTGCTTTCGATTTAAGAAATGTAAAGATAGATCAGCAATAAATTGGCTAAAAGCAGTGGCGTTTGTATTCAGGTAAACTTAATTCATATTCAGACAAAGCATGTTATATTTGGGAAAAATCAAGTCATAAATTATTCGTGAAATTTATAAAAGGAATATAATTTTGATAAAGGTAAATTTTGCTTGTAAGGTGAGAATGAGAAAATGGAATTCGGGGAAAAGGACCCTGGGGGTGTATTCTGAAAATCGTCTTTTCCCTAATATCGTATTATCTTAGGCTTATGACAAAACCGGTATTCTGAAAACTCTCATATCTTTTGTATTATCTCTGAAAGTTTGTTAACCTCTATTAGCTGGCGCCCCTTGCCACGCATTATTGATAAGCGCGTTCGCGCAAGCAGAGGTGGAAAATGTGTATTCTGAAAACTCTCTTATCTTTTATCTCATCATGAAATTATCATAAATTCTACCCATATGCCGAGACAGCTATGGGGCAGTATTTTCCTTTTGTTATATCTTGTTTAAACATATTTAAAGACAATTATTTGAGATTTTAAAGAGCCCCCTATGTTTGTTGTGTGTATAGGTGTGTGTACTTTCGAAAAAGTTAAAATATAAGAGTGAGGGGGAGAAAATTCCATTGAAAATCTAACCATATGAAAATCCCATTCTTACAAAAATACTCTTTGACCAAAATATATAAATTTCTTGAACTTTGATTGAAAATTCTGTGTGCGCAAAGCTAGTTAGATGCGCGCATTTAAAGAAAATGCGACGCATACGCAATTTAACCCACTTTGATTGGCTGAGGGGGCATATAAACATTTTGTAACAACAATTTTGATTGGTTAACTCAGCACTAATGGGCGTGGTCAGGGAAAGATATGATGCCCTTAAGACAATTTTCAGAATACCGATTTATGACAATTTTAGTGGTGTATTATCTTATGGACTTATGACAAAAGATAATACAAAAGATAAGACGATTTTCAGAATACACCCCCTGGCCATCTGGAAATATATAAAATAAAATGCTTATAAGCTTCATGTATATCTTTGTTTTCTATAAAGATTCCCTTTTGGCTTATGATGTATTGTTTGTCAACTTATTAAGCTGCGTTCCCACTAGAGCGAATTTTCGCGCGAATTTCCGCGCGAATATTCGCACGAATATTCGCACGGATCAAATTAGTGTTATTTGTATTAGATCGTTCCCACTATGTAGCGGTAATTCGCTTTGCATGGCGAATATTCGCTAGCGAATTTATAAATCGCTCTGAGGAGCGATTTTTTCCAAAATTCGCTGCGAAAAAAAAAAGTTGACCAATCAGGAACAAGGGTGTGTCCGTGTGGGCGTGGCTAAAACGCTGGAGGAGATATTTCAAGTGTGTGTCTTCCTCGCTTGAAAATGGCGTCGATGAATGTGGTGATAGAAACAAATCATCGGGAAAGACGTCTTTATTTACCGTTCCTCCAGAGATTACAATAACTATGTGAAACAGAACTTAACGTTGGATGATTTTTAGGAAACACATTGTCAAAACGGTAAGTGAGTTTTACTTTTTCAAGAGAAGAATCATGTTTTCGTCGTTCATGTCAAGCGTGCTAACTCGATCATAACAGTGTCTATTTTGTGTTGCACAGTTCATCAGGATAATCTAGCCCAGCGCTCCGGCGAGGCTTTGTGGAAGTGCCCGTAGCGCCCTAGTAAAGGCTTGAAGACCCATCAGAACTGAGAGGGTTAAACCACAACTTCACAATGCCAGACTTAACTAGGCCTAGGCCCTAGGGCCCTAGGCCTAGGCCTAGGGGAACAAATCCGTGTGAACAGGACTGCGTGTGAATGTGGTGTATAGGATTGTATGACTATGAGACAACAAGGTTATACTTATACTAGTCTATAGGCTTATTATAGCCTTTATTATTTTGTTCGAATTTTAGGACTACCGAGTACGGCGTAGTGAATCTACACGCTACGGACTATGAATATGAATGATGCTAGGCTAGGGCTATGCTAGGCTAGGGCTATGCTAGCCTAGCCCTAAGCCAAGGCCCTAACTAAGGTTAACGCTTAGGCAAACACAGCGTAATGAACTTATGAACAGACTAGTTACTACTTTTTACTTTCTAGACTTTTTAGTCACAAGTAAAAGCACTAGACCTATTGTAACAACTAGAAAAAGAATGAAGACTGCGTGGACTAGTACCGCACGGTCAACTCTGTCTAGGGCTAGGCTTATTAGTGTTCTCGATCTTGAACATAATTCATCTTGACTAAAACTAATCTATTAGTTTACTAGACTAGGTTAAAAGTAAATCTAACTAAACCAGGCTAAAAATTTAAGTAATTAACTAGAGCCAGAGGCTAGAGCTAGAAAGTAGAAGTAAGTTATTGGTAAAAACTAAAATAGTAGAACCAAATTATGAGTTTGGATGGGATTTAAATTCAAGTTTTATGTAAATTAATATCGAATTATAATTATAAAACTAAAAGGCAGCCACGGGATCGTCAGGACTGGGCTGTGTCAAACAATGCGACAGTCACTACTACTACTACTAGCAAGCAAGAGACATGTACGTCACATGATCATGGATATTGGATAAAAATAGTCTATGAAATAACTGTAAAGTGTAATCAGCGGTGTGCGCCTGGTTACCCTCTGAAATACCTAACTTAAGCCTAATTAGTCTAGCCTTACTAGCATAAGGGCTGAGGCTCGGGCTAAAAATAAAGCCATTATTATATAACTTAGTCTTAGATCTGCATACATTGATAATGATATTGCAATAGGCTACCATTGACATTGGACTAGCCACGACAATAGTTACAGGAATAAAGGAATAAACTAGGACGGGGGTCTAACAAAAATTAGTCTATATAGTATACTGTGGGCCTAACCCCTAATTAGTATACTAATAGTAGTACAATTACTAGATAAATTTAGGCCTAGGGTATATCAAAATCGTATTCTTCTCGGTGTAGACTATGTCGAGTCGTAACTAAGAGACAAAGCCTAGATAGGACGACCACATTTTACATTCTGCATCTAAGTTAAGCCTATTGTCTATCTAGCACTCGGTATCGCATGATTACTGTGCATGTTCTAAATATAGATTCAGATGTTACGTTTAAGTGTGTGTGATCAGCTGATTGATCAGCTGTTTCGGATGCAGTACGCGCACAATGTATGCAGTCATTCACCAGTGGTTTCACCGATTGTATTATGCATGCCTAAGCCCTTACAATAATATGGCTAATTACAGTATGTTGCCTTTTATGCTGACACTGTCTCTACAAATATGTTTTGATATGTTGATGTAATAATAAAAATAAATAAAGAATTAACATTTTTATACACAGATTGACAGGCATGTGAATGTAATATCAAGAGTCGTAGAGGTAAACATACTGTAGCGAGTTTATATTACACCGTTGCAGACATTGTTCTAACTTCATAAATGTTTTTTTTTGTTATCCCTAGAAATGTTGAATTTCTTAAAATGTTTGTAAAATATGATGAAACACGTACGCGCACTACGGAATAACTCAAATGCTATCAATAATTACACACGTTGTAAAATACAGTTGTGCAGATATACAATCATCCGTTAACTGACCCCATAAATGTATTTGGATTAATGTCACTCTTTTTGTATTCATGTACCACTGTTTTCTTACTGCAAACAATACTGCAAAGCAATACTACAATACAGGAACAAATTAGATGAAGAATAAACCTAATTGTGCTTTTCTCCATGATTATGACTGAACAACTTGTTGATGAGTGGTAATTCATGATTGTTTTATGTTTTATGTATGAAACCGATTAATACAGGGTGGCCCCCAAAACGGAACGGGGTACTCGCCATAATTAAGAAACATGATGACTCATGTTCATCACGGGATAAGGCATCTTTTTCAAAGAAAAATGATAAGATGAAGAGTAGATTTGGTCAAGTAGTTTTTGTTTTAGGACGTAAGTAGTTTTTTTTTTCCGTTTTTGGGGGGCCACCCTGTATGCACCAAGAAATACATGCAAATGCTTATGATGTGAACTGCTTGGGTCGTTGTGTGTGAGTGTGTTTGTGCATGCGTGCGAACAAATGTAATTGGGTATGCGTATGTATTTGCACGTGCGTGCGTATATACGAAGTGGATGAGCATGCGAATATGTAGGCCCCTATGGATGTGCAAGTGTGTGTACGAATGTGTATGTGTGTCCGTGTGTATTTTCTGGAAATGTGCTTTATGAGGGCGTGTTCTGTATTGTTGTAAAATATATGTGTGCGTGTGTGTATGTGGTAGTACTTTAATCTGTGTGCGGGTTTGTGGGGTCGGTGTTTCTCAAGCTGATCAGATCAACAACAAAAAATCAGATCAAGAACTATTGTTTGTACTGTCGTTTTTAGGTCAAATACTATGGTATAAATCGTACTGATTAGCAGCTATATGGTCTAAATTAATAATAATGTTCAATCATTGTGAATGTCAACAATACACATCATTACGATAATGAAGAATAATACACATTATTGATATTCGATTGGCAATTTGTCATGTATCGCAAACCTGTATTATTTCTTTTAATCATAGCTGTATCGTAAATCAGATAATTAGATTATATTATGTTATAATTAGTACCAGTTGCTTTAAAAATATAATTATTACTTGTTTCTGAAGAAGATAAAGCCAGACAC
This sequence comes from Echinarachnius parma, assembly GCA_037951105.1. Taxonomy (NCBI): domain Eukaryota; kingdom Metazoa; phylum Echinodermata; class Echinoidea; order Clypeasteroida; family Echinarachniidae; genus Echinarachnius; species Echinarachnius parma. The sequence goes on from JBAMJV010001421.1 coordinate 50,429, forward strand.
TTCACATTATACTATTTGATTTGCCCTGATCTTCGTTGTCAAGGACAACGTACTAATTTGCATATACCCGGCGAATATTCGCTCTAGTGGGAACACTTTTCCGCCGCGAATTTTCGCAGCGAATATTCGCGCGGAAATTCGCCGCGGAAATTCGCTCTAGTGGGAACGCAGCTTTAGGGGTGGGGAGGGGTGATTGTGCCTCCTATATAGCTCCGTGCTAAAGCGTATATCAATGTTCATTAAAGGCCAAGTTGAGTTTTGGTAATTTCCAAAGTGCCCCCCCAACATCGATTGTAACAGATTTGGTTGATTTCAATTCCATATGAAAGATCATCGAAAAAAACATGGGAAATAATAATAATTTCCATTCAAATGCTCTAATTGTTGTGAAATTTGCTTTCAAAATATCATATAAAAGTGGTTGACGCCCGGGTATCACTTTTTAGAACCGCTAGTGCGAGGCACTAGCGTTCTATGTTCTCCTAATAAAAGACTGAAACCAAATATTTGTGTGCACGCTAATTGTGCTTAAAACTATACATATGATACGGTACTTACCAGCAATTTACTCTCCAATATGTGATCCAACTACCGGGTGGATTAAGATTATGATTTTTCCTTCCATTCCGCAAAAAATCAGTGATATATGCGCCTCATGGACCTGTCTCTCCGTGTGTTAGCGCGACTGTGAACGAAAGGCGAACGAATGCGAATGGGGCTTGCGAGTTGCGTCAACGGCAGTGTTGGAGTCATACTTCTATGGTTGCGATACATAATATACACGTACTACTGTATAGTATTACCGCACACAGTGACTGCACTACAGTCCCGTATTACCGCACACTGCACTATACAGTCCCGTATTAGGACCTACAACGCTAGTGCTTCGCGCCGAGTTAATTTGACACTTCGAGTTGTAACGGCTCTTTTTGAATGACTAACAGGGGTTTTACTTTGTCGTTTGTAATTGTGTATACTTTTCGAGCATGGTGAAGTTATAACTATTAGTTTGTATCGTAATCGTGCAGGTTTTGGTTACTAAAGTTAAGTTTGACCAATACTCAACTATCCCTTTAAAGCTAAATGGGGATGTAGATGACATTACAATTGGAAAACTTGATGATAACAAAATACATGTAAATACATCATTTTTTGTAAATGTTCAAACGTAACAAACCGCACAATGACCTTTCCAGGGCAAAAGTAAAACATTATTGTTCCCAGTTTCGTGTGTCATTATCATAATTATAGATATATTCAGACAATTAAAACAGGACGAAGACTTGTATGTATATTTACGGACGACTGAGAAATGCATACATATGTCTCCCATGAAAGTCCAAGGCCCCGAAAGTACCCCCCCCCCCCCCCCCCACCTCCCCTACATATACATAAATGTACATACATGTACATAGCATCCGCGTTATCTAAAACGAATGACGAAATGTTTTACAACATTTGTTGTAATTGTTTGCCCCGAAATGAAATCGAATGCTCCAAACGTGCCCATCAGGCATGACCGGCCATGCCGCGTTAAATTGTATTAACCAAGTTTACATTTGGCTGCACATTCACGAAATCGATTGCCCATAAATGAACTTCTGTGTCTATTCGCGAAATCGTATGCGTATGCATGAATTCGCTTGCACTTATTCGGAATTAGAAAAACCGATACCAACGATACTGCGGCAACGCGCGAATTCGAATGCCCCTTAATAGAATTCGATTGAGAAAAGTGCAAAATTGAGCGGGAAAACCTATATTTAATAAAATCATTCAGACAAAGAATAGTGTATTATTCGTATTAGTAAGCATGAATGATTATGCTGCCGTCCCAAGGAAAAAGGCAGTATCTACACGATTCAGCGTTTTCTAGAAACTGAGATATTGACCTGTTTGTGTTTTTGCCACAGCCGCTCGGAAATAATAAACTTGTGAAGATATCTTAAGTGTGTGATTAAAGGCTATATAGGTGTCTATTTTTCTTCATACATGAACAATTGAATTTTCCGTTTAATTTTGAGATTTTCATGAAAATGTAGATACTTTGGGCAAATCCGTGGTTCGTGACCGATTTCCCCAAGGAAAAAAGCAGTGTCTACATAGAAATTCGGAGGGTGTTAAATTATGCCTTACGTTATGGATAAAACAATCGAAAATGTTTCGGATATATTCTGTATGTACTATTAACATACTTTAAAGGGAAAAAAGTTTGATTAATTAAAAAGCGCCCTCTCTAGGCGAGTCACACTTTTCTTTAAAAAGGGACTTATTGGCCCATATTTCCGCAATGAAAGAAAATACGAAGCATGAATTGTATTCATTAACCACGCAAAAATGATTGTTTATACATTTGTTATAAAAGTGTATAGGTTAGAGTTAAAACAAAACTTTGAAATGATAAAGAGCGCCCTCTCTTATCAAGTCTTAAGTTACTTTAAATATGGAATAATGCATGTTACATGCTCCCAACACGGTGCGTGATCGATTTCCCCAAGGAAAAACGCAGTATCTACATAGAAATTTGGAGGGTGATGAATTATGCCTTATGTTATGGATAAAACAATTCTTACTAATCCATGCTGGCACTGAAGAGCTTAATTTAGTAGAAGATTAGGACTGCATTACTGTACATACATGACTCAATTGCATGTATGTATGCGTTAAAATCACATGCCATTAACACACTGCACAGCATCATATGCCGTGCGCAGTCAGTCTGTGCATTGTGTGAATGTGGCAGAGGTACACGCACTTTCACGCATACTTGAATAGCCTTTGTCACAAACTCTGCGTTTTATAGAAGAATGTTGGTCGTATTGCAAAATGCACTTATATGTTAAATTTGCTTCAATATGTTGTGCTTCGCAATTCATATAAGTAGTGAAATTTGTTCATACAAGATATAATTATTATAAATGCGCATTATTCATATTGTCTGCTTATAAATAATTGGTTTGTCTTGTGGCGAGACTAGCTGTGTAGATACTGCTTTTTTCCTTGGGGAAAGTGGAGGTTGACTGTAGATACTGCGTTTGAGGGTTGGGAAAAAATGGTGTTCCCAAATTTTTTTCAGAAAACTGAATGTTTCACATGAAAGAGCATTGTTTATTGAGTATTTTTCTGCAAAAAAGTGAAAATCAACAAAAATGTCAGATACTACTTTTTTCCTTGGGAGGGCAGTATGTATGGGGTGTATTCTGAAGTTGTTTGTGTTTGTGAAGATAGATGCATTATACAGGAATTAATTGAATATTGTCTGAACAATTACAACCATTCTAACCATGTTTTTGTTGTAATTTTTAATCAACAGACGAACAAGCTACAGCTGGAGGCTGGATGATGTCCTCTGCGGGGAGAAGTACAAGAGCGAGGACTGTACATAACTACGCTCAGCTCCACAACGGACCGGCAGTACCAGGGGCCAAAGCATCTCAAGTTGCAACACCTGCTTGGTCGACCACCAAACTGTACCCGCTTGAAGTAACCGATTCGAAGACTTTAGATGGTAAACTTTATACATTATACGGAAGACGAGTGGGCATCCAAAAAATATGATGAATGGCGAGAGGCCAAGGACATAATTGATGTACCTGATTGCTATATTCATGGTACACCATAGCAAAGGGACTTTTTTGTAGAACAGTTAAAGTCTGAAATCAAACCAAGTCTACATGGACAACAAAAGGTTGATAGTGTTGTAAATTTGGAAGTGCCTGTTGCCCATATTTGAAGAATTATCGCATTTGGAACGAAAGAGCAAAAACACGAAATCACAATTTGTTCCTTTCGAACGTTGACGGTGTGCTAGGGAAAGGATGGAATACTAGGATTTTTTATAGGCAGGTTGACTTTGCCTATGTGTAGCCGAACACTGTCACCTTCTGGCTGATGAAGAGACGGCCACTAGAGGAGTTTTCCTGTGAGGGTAACCTCACGTTGATACATCGCGGATTCTGTTTTAGGATGCAATTTGCCCGTGGATTGGGTGATCGTTTTGACTACAAATAATTTATAATACCATGTTATTTTCTATTCATTGATGCAATGTATGTTAATACAAATGAATAGCCAGTATAGGTCAGTAGTCTTTAGTGCAATGTAATGTTTTGATAATGTGAATAGTTCGGTTATGTCCCTGCTCAAAACATCATGTCTGCTCAAGATTCCTTTTTAAAACAAAAAGTTTCCTTTTTGTAACCCAATTTTTCAAGAATCATGGATCCTGATGTTAAAGACTTTTGGTGTGAAGAGTTGGCAGTATATGCCTTTGAAAAATAAATTACTTGTTAAAATGTTATTATTGAATATACTTTTCTTATTTCAGAATCTATATGCCTGTGATAGGTTTGGGTACAGTCTGTGATTAGATTGATGTAGCCAGGTGATGCTAGTCCAGCATGCTGGACTAACATAAAACTAGTCGCTCGACTAACTGATGCTAGTCCAGCATGCTGGACTAACATAAAACTAGTCGCTCGACTAGTTACTGAATAGCTTAAAGCTAGTCCAGATGGTGCCCAGTTGGACTAGTTTGATGTTAGTCCAGCCAGATGGACTTACATCAAACTAGTCCAGCTGGGCACCATCTGGACTAGCTTTAAGCTAGTCGAGCGACTAGCTGATGCTAGTCCAGCATGCTGGACTAACATAAAACTAGTCGATCGACTAGCTTTAAGCTAGTTCCAGCGATTAGCGCAATGCTAGTCCAGCACGCTGGACTAAGCCAAAGTTAGTCCGCCATGTTAGTCCAGCAAGCTGGACTAACTTAAAACTAGTCCAGATGGACACCATCTGGACTAGCTTTAAGCTAGTCCAGCTTACCAGTTTATGTTTTCAGTGCATGTGTCCTACTAAATTAATGCGGTTGCATTGGTGTAGGTTTGAAAAGGTGACTGCTACCACGTGAACGTTTAGTGATGGCATAAGCAGAGTGCTGGAATGATATTTTGAGGGAGAATTCCGTCACTGACAGTGCTGACTAGTTCTGATAAGTATTTGGGCCTCAGAGTCGGAGGGACGAACACAAGAGCGGAGTTGAATATCACACAACGTGCCGAGCAATGAAAACCCAGCGACTCAGCAACGGATTTAGTTCAACCAAACCAAACTTGCACGAGCGACGGGGCGAGCAGCGAGCAAAGTTCACATCCAATCGACGACAGTCCAACCAATCCAGCAGTCGGCGATTTTGGCATTTTGTATGGTGGCATTATAGGGACACTTTGGCCAAATTATACACATTTGGCCAAATTTTGCCAAATTTTGGCAATTTTTTTTTTTTATTTGGCCAAAATTTTGGCAATTTTTATCCCAAAAGTCATACCTGTTTTCAGTTGAATTACTGAATTACACAGTTTTAATAACGTAGCCTACTTGTTATAAAGGCTACCTATTTATAGCGTTCACACTTCTTGTCTGCATTGGATGATCACTATACACAGGTTTGACTGTCTATAAAGGTCACCTTGTTATAGCGGCCAATTTTCTTGTTTCCGTATGGTGGTCATTATACACAGGTATGACTGTGTATAATATAAACGATATTTTGGGCCCTGTCTATAAAGGTCACCAGGTTATAGAGGCCACATTTTTATTTTCCCTTCGGTAGTGACCATACAAAGGTTTTACGTACTGTATGTTATTTAATGAACTGGTCTATAGAGGTCAACTGTTTATGGCGGCCAATTTTCTTGTTTCCCTGTGGTGGTCATTATACACAGGTTTGACTGTAAACGATATTTTGGGACCTCTCTGTACAATGGTCATAATTATGTTGAAGCGGCCAATTTTTCGTTTCTCTTTAGTGGTCATTGGTTTGACTGTTGAACGATATTTTGGGACCTGTCTATAAAGGTAACCTGATTATAGCGGCCAATTTTCTTGTTAACCTATGGTAGTCATTATATTACACAGGTATTACTGTAAAATTATATGTTGAGACCTGTCTATAAAGGTCACCTGGTTATAGCGGCCAATTTTCTTTTTTCAACCCGGGAGTTGACTGTAAACTATATTTTGGGATCTGTCTATAAAGGTCACCTGATGATAATGGCTAATATTTGTTTTCTCTTTGGCGGTCATACACAGGTTTCGTTTATGAAACCGCCGTGGCTAATATCCATAGAGCTATACAGCCCCATGCTATGGGTTTTGTTTTGATACGGCATGCACATCTTGACTGCAGCGAGCCATGCGAGCCATGTGGCCGGGACACGCGTAAAGCTCGCCGCCGTTCAATTCACCCGTTAGCTCTCATATCGCCCTTCTGCGAGCTCCCATCAGCGTAGAGAAAGAGAAAACAAATATTAGCCACTATTATCAGGTGACCTTTATAGAAAGGTTCCAAAATATAGTTTACAGTCAAACCTGGGTATTTTGGCCACTAAAGAGAAAACAAGAAAATTGGCCGCTATAACCAGGTGACCTTTATAGACAGGTCCCAAAATATCGTTTACATTCATACCTGTGTATAATGACCACCATACGGAAACAAGAAAATTGGCCGCTATAATCAGGTGACCTTTATAGACAGGTCCCACAATATCGTTTACTGTCATACCTGTGTATAACGACCACCACAAGAAAATTGGCCGCTATTACCAGGTGACCTTTATAGACAGGTCCCAAAATATCGTTTACATTCATATAATGACCACCATACGAAAACAAGAAAATTGGCCACTATAACCAGGTGACCTTTATATAGACAGGTCCCAACATATAATTTACAGTTATATCTGTGTATAATGACCACCATAGGTTATCAAGAAAATTGGCCGCTATAATCAGGTTACCTTAAATGTATAGACAGGTCCCAAATTATCGTTCAACAGTAAAACCTGGATATAATGACCACTAAAGAAAAAAGAAAAATTGGCCTCTTTAATCATGTGACCATTATAGACAGGTTCCGAAAATATCGTTTACGGTTAAACCTACGTGTATAATGACTAAGCACTAAGGAAATCAAGAATAGTGGCCGCCATAAACAGGAGACCTTTATAGACTAGTTCATTAAATAACATACAGTAAAACCTTTGTATGGTCACCACCCAAGGGAAAATAAAAATGTGGCCGCTATAGCAAAGAGGGCGCTGCACCGCGGCGACCACGGACATTTTACTTGCACCCCGTTTTATTCCGTTTTTTCCTTCTTTTGCCGGCAAGTTTATGTTTGTAGTGTATATTTTTCAACTGTGCACATATTGAACACTTCTAATTCACCATGGATAAGTCTGGTTTCCTGACTTTGTGCGGAAAACTCATAATTGTGACCATTTTATTGGGTGGACTGATCTGCAGAAAATCGAGAGCTAGCCCGGTACAAAACGCATTACCACACATAGGGACCCTATTACCGGTCAGCCGCATAACCTATGACCGGGATACACTTCTCGCGCTCACCGGATCCGACGAGGTGCGAAGCTCTAAGCCGGACTATGACATTCCAGCGGAAGCGAACGCCGGAAGCGGGGAAAGAAGGGAGGAGTCAGAGTTCGCCTTAGGAAACGGAGTTTCCGGCCACCTTTGCCGTCAATTGTAACAGGTAACTGTCGCTCCTTACGGAATAAACTAGATGAATTAAAGGCATGTTTGCAATACCGATATGAGTACCGTGAAAGCTGTTTGTTATGCTTCACTGAAACTTGGTTCTCATCCAAAGATACTACAGCTGATACTGACATGGATGGTTTTGTGTGTGTTAGGGGAGATCGTACAGAAGCGTCTGGGAAGCTTATAGGAGGAGGAGTATGTGCATATGTCAACGAGAGATGGTGTAATGAAAACAACATTAAAACTAAAGAAAGCTACTGCTCTGAGAATATTGAACTGTTGTGTTTTGCATCAAGACCACATTACCTTCCACGAGAATTCTCAAACATCTATATTACATGTGGTCTACATTCAACCAACTGCCAATATCGATATAGCTGCATCTGAGATACAACATATCTCTTCACGGATCGCAACTTCATCCCCAGATGCGGTGCAGATTGTTTTAGGCGAATTCAATAGCTGTGACCTACGCCGTGTCATGCATCACATGTATCAGTATTTGAATATTCCTACTAGAGGCACTCGTACATTGGATAAATGCTATGGTAATGTCAAAGATGGCTACAAAGCACTTGCTAAACCACCGCTAGGAAACTCTGATCATAACATTATTCAACTGATTCCACAATACAGGCAGAAGCTCAGACGTCACAAGCCAACGACAAAGAAGGTGAAGGTCTGGACAAAGGATACCACAGAGACACTTGAAGCATGCTTTGATTGTACAGATTGGGAAGTTCTCCTGGATTCATCATCATCCCTGGACGAGGCAGGAGAAGTGGTAACAAGTTACATTAAATTCTGCGAGGATATGCCTGTATCGGAAAAAAAACTTTCAAGCAATATCCAAACAATAAACCCTGTATTGATAAACGTTGTAGACAATTCATCAACCAGAAAACTGAGGCTTTTCATAATAGTGATAGGGGTGCCATGAAGAACATCGAGAAAGACTTTAAGAGACATATTGTTGAAAGGAAAAGGGAGTTTGGGAGAAAGATAGAAAGTAAATTTCAAGAAGGGAACCCCAGGGAAGCGTGGAAAGGACTGAAATTGGTGACTGGGTTTGGAGATCAGAAAAAATAATGTAGCATCATTGGGAATGATGTTTTTGAATTTTTTTTTTTTTTTTTTTTTGAATTTGTTCAAAACCTCAATGAGTTCTATTGTAGATTTGATAAGAATGATCAAGCTTTCTTAGATTCTTTTTTATACTGCCAACATGAAATACAAGGGAACAGAGTAAATTGTGACAGAATATTGATAGATGCAGGAAGGGTTAAGAAGGTTATGGAATCCATTACAATTAATAAAACAGTAGGATCAGATGGTCTGTCTGGTAAACTTCTTAAGACATGTTCAGAACAATTGTTTCAGGTTTTCTGTAGGTTGTTTCAGTGGTCCATGGACACTTCTCATATACCCGATATTTGGAAATGTGCAACGGTCATACCAATTCCAAAGGCTCCTAAACCTGTCACATTAAATGATTATAGACCAGTAGCTCTAACTCCTATCATAATGAAGTGTTTTGAAAAACTGGTGAAAGTGATTTTGGTTGAACAAACAAAAGTATACCAAGACCCACTTCAGTTTGCATACAGGAGCGGGAGAGGTGTTGATGATGCACTCACGTATTTGTTACATATAATCATTAAGCATTTGGAACAGACTAAGTCATATGTTAGAGTATTGTACATTGATTTTTCTTCTGCTTTCAATACTATTGTACCAGAGGTTTTGATTGAGAAGCTACACCATGTCATGAAGGTTAATCCATATCTGTCCCTGTGGATTGGTGACTTCATGTCAAATAGGTCACAAAGAGTTCGTTTGGGGGAAGTATTCTCGGATAGTAAAACACTGAATGTAGGCGCACCACAGGGTTGTGTGCTGTCTCCCATTTTGTTCACTCTGCTAACTAGTGATAGTCCAGTAAGCCCATCTTGCCACACTGTGAAATATGCAGATGATACATGTATTGTAGGATTGATAAGTGACAACGAAGAAACAATGTATAGGGAATGTGTTGATCATTTTGTGGAATGGTGTCAACAAAAATCATTGATTTTGAACGCTAGGAAAACTAAACAGATGATATTTGATTTTCGTGTTGTAGGGAGAGGGGATCATGACAGCATTTCAATTGGGGGAGAAGTTATTGATCAGGTGCCGGAATATAAATACCTTGGGACAGTTATAGATGATACATTGAATTGGGATGGAAACACGAGTAAACTTCAGTCAAAAGGAAATCAGCGAATGTATTTTCTTAGGAAACTGAAGTCCTTCAATGTGAGAAGTCAAACACGTGCTATTTTCTATCAGAGTGTTATACAGTCTGTCATATGTTTTTCCTCGGTAGCATGGTTCTGTGGCTTAACGGAAAAAAATAAGTCCAAACTGACAAGGGTTGTATCACAAGCTTCCAAAATTACTGGAATGTCCATGCAACAATTAGAGGACATTGTGCAATTGGCTCTTTTGACTAAGCTTGATAGCATAATGGAAGATGAATCACATCCTCTTCATGAAGAGATCTGGTAGAATTAGACTTCCAAAAACGAGGACCGAGAGATACAGACGGTCATTTTTGATTTCAGCAAGTAGAGCTTTTAATAGTAAGTTTAAAAGATGATGTCATGTTTTCACTTAGTCAATGGAGCATATTGCATATGTCTTGGAAATATAGTCATTATGTAATTAACACACAACATGACAACATGTATGTATAGGATTATTTATATTATTTATTTTAACTTGTTTTAGTTAATCTCTCACGTATTTGTTATATATAATCATTAAGCATTTGGAACAGACTAAGACATATGTCAGAGTATTGTACATTGATTTTTCTTCTGCTTACAATACCATTGTACCAGAGGTTTTGATTGAGAAGCTACACCATGTCATGAAGGTTAATTTATATTTGCCCCTCTGGATGGGTGACTTCATGTCAATAGCTCACAAAGAGTTCGTTTGGGGGAAGTATTTTTGGATTGTAGAACACTGAATGTAGGCGCACCACAGGGTTGTGTACTGTCTCCCATTTGTTCAATCTGTTAATTAATTACCTTGCTAGTCTAGTAAGCCCATTTTGCCACACTGAAATATGCAGATGAGGTCATGTTTTCACTCATTCAATGGAGCATATTGCATCTGTCTTGGAAAAATTGTCATTATTTAATTAACACACAACATGACAACATGTATGTATAGGAATATTTATATTATATATGTTAACTTGTTTTAGTTAATCTCTGGAAGTTATTGATTTAATAGAGCATGTTGCACATGTCTTTGAAATTATTATAAATTGAGCTTTTAAACTTCAATCATTTATTTATTAACTTACAAGGTACAGGTACTCATGGGCAGGGTTGGTGATCCAACCGAAGGCAATTTAAAACAAAGGTAATATATCACCAACTCTGCTCATGGGCAATTTAATTCAGTTTAAATCACTATTCAATATTTAATTACGTGTATCTTGCTATTTTCAAATGTGTTCTACTGCCTTTAAATGATTTAATTACATATGTCGCCCTTTCTTTTTAATATTTCTCTCTCTTCTCTTGCTTTTTCTTTTTCACTTTTTCTTCTCCTTTTCTCCCTCTCTCTTTTATTTAATTTATATATAGTGAACATATTTGGAAATTCATTGTCTCACTGTCTCATCCGGGAATGCCCATGCTGGGGCACTGTTCATGCCTGATCGTTCGGTTATGAGTGGCGTATCTTTGTGTGTGCATGTGTATGTGCGCGCGAGTGTGTGTGTGTGCTTGTGTATGGGTGTGTGCGTCGGCTGGTGAGGGGTGTGTTTGGGGAAGAGTGCATGTATGGGTGCGTGTGAGTGTGTGTGTGTGTGTGTGTGTGTGTGTGTGTGTGCGTGCGTGTGTGTGTTGTGTGTGTTTGTGTGTGAATGATCATAGGGGGAGGAGTACCCTAGTATGGGGGTTCCTGGATGGGACTGAGCTCGAGTTAAGTTAATTATGCACATACTTCTGTCCCTTGAGCTTTTCCTCTCTCTCTCTCTCTCTCTCTCTCTCTCTTTCTCTCTCCCTCTAAACAATTGTAAGTGATATGTATTCGTACTGTATGATTTGTATGTTATGTATAATTGTGATATTTGTTTTACTGATTTTGACTTTTGCACACATTTGTTTAATGTCCGGCAACAAATTTTATGTTATTGTATTTTAACGTGACAATAAATTATCTATATCTATATCTATATATATAAACAGGTGATCTTTGTAGACAACTTTCATAAAACAGTGTATAGTGACCACCCGAAGGAAACAAGGATTGTGGGCGCTATAATCAGGTTCCATAAAAATCATAGTCAAACCTGTGTATGGTGACCATCCAATGCAGACAAGAAGTGTGGGCGCTATAAACAGGTAACCTTTATAGAAAAGGTCATCTGCTACAATTAACTGGTGTTATTCCGTAAAGGGACAATTTGGCAAAATTTTGGCCAAATATTTTGGCAATAATTTTGCCAAATATTTTGGCAATAATTTTGCCAAATTATACACTATTTGGCCAAATTTTGGCCAAATTTTGCAAATAATTGGCCAAATTTTGGCCAAAAATTTTGCGAATATTTGGCCAAGTTTTGGCAACAATTTGGCAAAATGTGTATAATTTGGCCAAATTTTTGCCAAAGTTTGGCCAAAATTTGGCAAAAGTGTCCCTATAATGCCACCATAATTTTGTAACGGGGGTTCTACAGTGGTGCAGAGTTGTGCCAATACCATCCCGAAAAGGCTATTCCGCTACAATACCTTACACGGATGTGGATAATGTTAGGCATTAAATACAGTTCATTAATGTATAAAATGTATAATTTTAGTCGAAGACTTGCTCAAATTTGTTCATTCATTTATCGTACGAGCTCGATAAATTGCAGGCATGATCCATTTGTAATATACAGGGGTGTTTAAAGGAACTGCAGCGTCTAGATGACCTAATTTTCATAATTAGGCTCTCTCTATGTAATTTTTCCTCAAAAAAGAAATTTGGCAGTCATTTCCCATGAAATCAATTAATTGGGGGTGATTAGTAAATATCTAATTGTCCTGTGAACGTCAATCACGCTACCGATTCTGGACCTAAATGAGCATCAGCACCTCACTTTCGGTCATAAGTCGCTGTGGGGCTTTAGTACATAGAGCCTCAGAAACATAACTTTACGGGATGTGATACTTACATATTTCATCTACATTCTCTGAAAATTGCAGGTCCTAATTTGAAATCTTAATACCATTACAAATGATTTTTCTATAACCTTCATTTCGCTTTCGACCAGAATCTCAGTAAACCCCGCTGGCGGTTCATGATCGATTATATTGTGAACATGACATGAACGCCAGCTATGTATTGTGTCTGTGCTGTGACCGTAACGTACTGCGACGCGGCGAAAATACTGTATAGTGATTGGTCAGACTAATTATATGGGGGTACCGCGACGAACCGCCTACCTACTCCACTTGAACATCAAAGACCAGCCTTGTACAGCCCACCATCCTATTGTATCAAGCCGTGATATTTATTTGTCTACTGACGGTGGCTAGCAGTGCAGTGGCACAGTGCACAGTACAGTATGGTACCCCGCGAGTTTCTTTAGCTCGCTTGTAACGAGGGACTATATTGCTTACAATTCGGGCCAAATCCTTCAGTCCCGATTATTCTAATGTGTGCTTCTATGGCATACGTACATGCAGCATGCTATTAATTCTGGTTTAATTACAACATTACTTATCTGATCGGATATAACGAGTTATTTCGCTGAGCCAAATATACTAATTACTAAGTAAACATAACATATTTCTTGGTTTTAAAAATATGGGTACAATTCATTGAAACGTCTTCAATCGTACACGGCGAATTGTCCGTTGAGAATTGACCGGTTTAAAACAACCCCCTGCAGAAGTAACGATATTTTTTTTTTTTCGTTATGAATATAAGCGGAATATTGTGCAAAAAACATAATTCATTTGCCCTAAATAATCTTTTTTTTCCCCCAAAAAAAAAAAATTCTTATACTGATCTTCCGAACATACTGCCGTTTTGGTTTGCCTTGCTTCAGTGAGAATTACTTTAGGTCGGACTCTTGAAATAATATAACTCGTAAAAAGTCGTAAACATCTTGTCAACATTAGCGGACAATGCACAATTTTATATGAAAAGGGGATAAAACCAATGATTTGTTTTAAATAGCGCCCTCTTGAGTTGTAACGGCTCTTTTTTAATCATAACAGATTATTTATGTTCATGCTCTGCTTTATTTGATGTACAACAATACAATTTTGTTTGTATCATTTAGATGTAAATTTAAAATTATATTTTACATGATTATGTTAAGATATGAAAATACGTTAATATACTGATTATATTATGTACTGATTTATCTTATTGTTTGTTATTGTTATTTTGTTTCATTGAAAAAAAAAAAATGTTTTACTTAGCCATATGTAACTGTGTATACTTTTCGAGCATGGTGAAGTTAATAATATATAGTTAGTTAATATTTAAGTTAAGTTTGACCAATACTCAACTATCCCTTTAAAGTCGAGCGTTATACCGTAAAAGTTTGACTAGAGGCGCTACTGGTTTAGAGGAGTATCAATAGCGCCAGCAAACATCCAAAACGATCCAGTATAATGAATATGTATCTAGCCTTTTGTCAACGATCTTCGAGCCGGTCTAAATGAATATTCATGATAGCATTATCACGCAAAGTTAGAAAAGATGAACGTTACTAAGGGTTGAAATCCAATCAAGCAAGCAGAAGTAGCTCTTGGGTCGGTGGTTGGTGCAAATCAGGATAAGGTAAAATTGCATCACGGTATGAAGAGCCGTAGGTTCAAGACGCACTGGATAAGTTATTTTTTTATTTTTTTTTATTTCATAGGAAATTTTGTTTTAACAGATGCCAGCGTTTTGTGCATAGGAATGGGAATGAAAATTATCATTTCTATGTTAACTGAAATACACAATTATTAAGTTCAGGTGAGTGAAGTCCTGACATTCTGCTAGTAATAGTATTAAGCTTTATATATTAGTGGATGGAGGGGGTAGGGTCATTTTAAAATTGATTCATCACCCTGTTTCAGCCAACTCTTCATCAAGCACAAATTTTATTTTACTCTTTTCCGACCAAGAATTAATAACAACTTATGAATAGGAAGCAATTTTGAGCAACCCAGCCCCGCCCGCCTCCCCCCCCCCCCCCCCCACACACACACGGACACAAACACACCCGTTATAGTATACATGCACACAGCACACGCACGCTATGACTACGATTATGTTCATTATGTATGGTTTGTCAGATTCGAACTTGAGATGCCGTGTCATGCATTCTTTGATTTTATGCTGCTAGTGCTGCACGTTGTAACTTGGAAACTGCTATGTTATGCAATATGTTTCTATCTCTATAGTTGAGATGAAACTCAAGAGATTATGCAAATATATATGTTGTTGCTATTCATTTGAAATAGTGTGAATAGTCTTGTTGGTGGTGCATCATGAGTTCCTTTTCAAAACAGATAATGCGGAGAGCACAATGAGGATAACGATTGCTTGGACAGAATAATACAGTTCGAACAATAATGTTCCTCCTAGCGCCTCAAATAATGCAATAGATCGTACACCTGTTCTGAATAATTATACATAAGCATGGGCGTCGATCTGTCATTGATACCCATTCATCAGGGGGGATGATCTATTCATTCATCCCCCCTGATGAATAGGTATTACGTAAGTATCGACGCCCATGTACATAAGCATGAATGAAACATGTCGAAGATGTGTGAAAGGGCTGAAAGAATATGCTTTAAATTCCGCTTCAGAACGTGGTTCAACGGTAGATGGTATTGGTCTGTTTTTAGATCTCAAAGTACGCGGATCAAATCCACCCAAATGAAGTCCTGCGTTTTTTTTAATAGTATTAGTTGTTGGTTCTGTTTCCCTGTTTTGTGTCATTCTCCTTTCATTTCACTTTTTTTCTCGTCATTTTTTGTTCATTATATTCGTTTATTTATTTTGTTTTAAATTGTTTCAATTCATTTGTTTCTTTTGTAACCTGCATTTAAAAACAATGTTTTCATGATTGGTTTTGTTTGCATTCATTCAAATACAGTACGCACATAGCGCACACACCTCACACACGTTAATACCAGAATAAAGTTAGCAAGTATCTGTAATCCCAATATAAATCAATTGTTGGCCCCAAAGTCCACTCAGATTGATAAAGGGACAACATTTCTCCTCCGATAGACAAGATCGCTGCTATATTTTCTTGCCCAAGTGCTTCAAAATATGACGACATCTGGGATAACCTCGATTACTTAATCGACTGTAAATCAACGGCATAATATGCCATTACAAAATGGACTATCATGCAGAGAGCGCTATAATGCATAGTTACGTAATATTCAAACAGATCGACTGCTTGTACGAGGTTTATCTGCCTAGTAACAGCTTCAGTGTGCGTCGCAAAATATGATAACAAAAGAATCACATGGAAACCAAACAGGTGATCGTGATGAATAGAAATTCAACTGGAAAGAGAAAACTAGTTAAAGACAAATTACCTTATTAGATGAACATAATGCTTAAATATAGAGCGATTTTGTAATGAATATTTGTACACGGAATATTTTCTATGGAATGATTTGTGAAAATACTATAACATGTTAATGTAAAACACATTCCCTTATTCAAACATATCAGGAACCAATGGCTATGAGGCAGAATGCATGTTGTACATACATACTCGATAGCTACATTGCTATTTAACATGTTTAATTTGATTGAATTGTTTTTAATTGTCATCTACCAGCATTTAGGGGATTTGGCTTTAAGGCGCGTATTTTCTTAAAGTAATTCTAAAACAATACATAATCCTCATTGATTTACTGGTCGTGATGTTCAATGAAATATTTTGGAGGGGTCGAAGGGGAAGGATGATGGGTAGCTTGAGAGACATCGTTAAATGGACCAAGGCCCAAGGGTGTCGAAAATTCATAACAAACATTATTTTAAAAACACGTTACAAGTTACAAGTTGCCCCTTCCCCCTTTACCACTATTTGGCGGCCTTGGGGAAACAACTGAATAAGTGGTCTCGGTCTCGGCCTCGAACATTTTTGGCGACGGACATGCACCCCCCCCCCCCCCCCATGGGCGTCGATACTTACGTAATACCCATTCATCAGGGGGATGGATGAATAGATCATCCCCCCTGATGAATGGGTATCAATGACAGATCGACGCCCATGCCCCCCCCCCCCCCCCCCCGCCTACACGACTCTTAACTAGTGTGTTTGTGTGTGTGTGTGTGTGTGTGTGTGTGGGGTGTGGTGGGGTGGGACAGGGAATGCCATGATTTCACCTGAATGTCATAATTGTGTAACTGACAAAAAGTAAATGATTTTCCTTCCTATTCCTATGCACAAAACGGTGGCATTTGTTAAAACAAAATTTCCTATGAAATCGAAGAATAAAAACATAATTAATCCAATGCGACTTGAACCTACGGCTTTACATACCGCCATGCCTAGAATGATTTGCACCAACCACCGACCCAAGAGCTACTTCTGCTTGCTTGGTGGGTTTTTTACCCTAAGTAACGTTTACCTCTTCTCAATTTTACATGATTATGCTATCATGAATATTCATTAAGACCTGCTCGAAGATCGTTGACAAAGGGCTAGATACATATTCATTATACTAGATAATTGTGGACGGGGCTGGGGCTGTTGATAATATCTGCTAATACTGTGAGAAAGTAGCTCCTCTAGTCAAACTTTTACGGTACTTCAGGGAAATATTGCATATTGGGGACATCTACAAAGTACGTCCTTAAATTATTGTCCTGAATGTACCCCCGGCTCCCTGTATACACGTTGTATGAGATCACTGTGAACCCCGCCCCTTTTCTCTTGTGTGTACGGTCTACGCTTTTTCGCACTCAGTTTGCAGGATTCAAATTTCAAAGGGCACCGCAGCGCGGCTTTATTTGAAAGGTTTCGCCCCTTCGAAACGCAAGCTGCATTTACTAACGCACACTCTCGAATCGATGAACATTTCGAACAATCCAGAGAGTGTCCTTTTGTTCACGCGAGCGTGGTCGCTATTGTATGCTCTGTGGGTCGTGCACTTGCATTTGATGTCATCTTTCCGAATTCCACTTAAATGTCAATTAAATATTTAAATATCTGTTCATAGCATGGATTATATTGAACGATTTTTGCAGGGATGGTGCAAATCAAACATGTTTACTGAAATGCAATTTTTCAAGAAATTTGGAAGAATGTTACTCAGGCATTCTATTCATGCAACAGGTCTCATATCGTCCGCTTGGTGAGCTTTTTTCACTTTCGAAACGGATGTAAACTTTCTTAGGCAATTTTCTCGGGATTTTATTTTCAGAGTATTCAAAATTGCTCATTTATAACTCCGGGTTACAGAATCCTTATGTGACAAACTTTATATCATATTAAAGCTTAGATTCTGTCTGATCTTGCTTTGACGGGTCACATTTTACAAGTCATCAACTATGGAATAAGTGGCAAACTACGTTGCATTCTTTTTTTCCTTTATTGTATGTGCGTGCGTATGGGGAAAATATCATTGATGTGCAACATTTTGGAAATAAACAATGTGACTTGTACTTAATATTGCAAACACTTAATGGCCTCAATGATTTTTAACAATTACTACACAAAACACAATATTCTTAAAACAGTACAATCTCAGTAATAAATGCGAATAGCAGCTATGCCTATGTGTGACGAGTAATTTAGTTACATCATCAAATATAATCTAACGGGCTTTCATTTCACCCTTTCCACTATAAAATATGAATAAATAAGAAGGAGATATGTACGAAATGTGATAACAGTAAACATTGTTAAATACATAAATCCATTTATCTTACAGTATACATTATCTGTCATGCAAAAGATGTAAAATTATACATGTAAAGTGCTAAAACACTAAATGTAAGACCAATACCAAGTGCAAATAAATATAAACATTGGTAAAATTGGATCTTGAGTAATGAGTACCAATCATTTTGCAATTCGGGTGACCAGTAACAAGGACCATTATCATAACAAATAATCTGAACTTCAACCAGGCTTTTATAGTTCATCTGTTCTACTACAACATTTTAATGAATGATATGTGACCTTACACCACAAAACGACCGTTATGTCGCTGTGGTAGTTTCTCTTTTATCAGCTAAAATAGTCAAATTTTGTTCAAAATATGAGATTAAGGATTTTGGTATTTCCTGAATAAGCATATCTTAATCTACCTTCTGACAAATTTTTAGCGTTAGAAATCATGTTTAAATATATTTTTTAAATTTAATAAATGTCATCTTATTACAGCCCATGAATAGGCACAGATCTTTTAAGCGGCCCGTTTCTCCCTTATTTAAAAATGCATCAGCCATATTCCGTATCTTTGGCATTCATTTTGAAAGGGTTTGCTTAGTCCAAATATGACAAATTATATACCATTTTAAAGGTAATGACTTCTATTTTAATTTAATATGAAAATCAGCAAAATCATTTTTCCCGACTTATTGGTCATTTTGTGGTGTAAGGTCACATATTATGTACAAATGCGATTAAAACAATAGTAATTCATCTTATTGACTTTCTTTAAATCATAAAACGTCTCAATGCATCTGCCCTTAAAAAGGTAACGAAACTAAATATAAATAAGTTAAATGATTGCAAATGACTAATATGCTTCGCCGGGAATAAAACCGATATACCTCCTAATAGACCGGTGCTCAACCCATATACAATTTTGAAAGACATTTCATGAAAGAGTTGGTTTTCATTTTTTAAGGCGAGATGTTTAAATATAACAAGAAAAATAATTGTATAATCATAAACATTGACAACATACAATTCTTTAATCTTGTAAATCATCAGCTCAAACAAAGTTTTCCGCATACACGAAATATTTCGAAAACAATATATAATAATCCATTGTGAATAAACGATTACACTTCATCTAAAATATGTAGTATGTTTTTACAAATATTTACCTATTTGGTCGTTGAGTTCTGCAATTACTTTTGGAAGTTTCGTGTCGTCAACGCCCCGATTATCGACGACAACTATGGACCTACCGAGATTAATAGCTGTCCTATACATGGTGTGGCTTCCACCGATGCCCTGATCAGCGACTTGTAGCCAATGGGTTTTTCTGAAACTTCCGTTGAAGGCGAACTTCAGGGAGTTTATAAATGAAGTTTTCCCACAGCCTGTCAACCCGAATAGCCCGATGCAAAGTTTTTTTGGAGGATACTTATAAGATGCGGGAAAGGAATGAACTGTTCCCGGCACGTATTCATGAAGGTCTGTCCGCAACAATTTTACTTTTTCTTTGAGATAATCCGCCATTTTCACTGCTGATTAACTGGTGAAAACAGATCCTGGGTTCCACGATGGCGCAAAGTATTCGAACAGCTAATTGTGCTTGGATTATACAGTATTGTATTTCGAAAAGAACAATCCTATGTGACCGTCGTGCTTCAAATAACTGATTTTGCATTTGTGCATAGATCACGATTGAGCGAGTAGCTTTATCCGATTCGCTTACATTTAAATACGTCGTGTGATGGCCAAATTAACATGTGTGTGGGGCGTGTATGATCATTGGAATAAAGAGGGTTCGAACGCATATTAGGAATTGTACGTACACTGTAACGCGCTTAGGTTTGCGCGTAAGCTCCGCCCCTGGCACCATAGGCATTTGAGTACCACACCGACCGCGGGACGAATCAAAATCGTCATCACCTAGATGAGGGATGTTGGACGTGGACATAACGTGCGCAGGAGCCAAAGCACGATGTTTGTATAAACCAGTTCAAGTTTGAGATTTGAAATCGAATATCTTATCTTCTACAAGTTTGTAATACAAATAAAATACGTACTACGTGGATCAAAATACTTCAAATTACAACTACACTAGGTGTAGTATTGTGGTTCCTGGCATAGCCGCCCTTTGCTGATGTGCGTATTACATTGCATCGATTCTTACACTCAGTCTATGCAGTCATGGCTAATCCTAAGAAGGTCGCATTTCTTTCTACGTCGGACGTGTCGTCAACAAATATATTAATAAATAATATCAACCCTAGCAAACTGCAATGTAAACCTTGCAAACTAAAAACGGAAGATTTGCATAACTTCTCAGATGATACGGTATATGATGCCGTCGTTGTAATGCACTCTGTTTGCGAAGGGCGGTTTTCGATTACTGACGTTGCAGATGCGAGGTACAACACATTATTACGAACACTGGAGCAAAATTACGGTAACGTATACAATCATTCGTAACTTATTTAAATCAAATACCTTAATCTAGATGACCCATTCCAGATATGTGTCGATCGTTTAGTAGCAAATAGTACCTTTCCAGACTGTTCATTAACCCACCAAATGCATAGCCGGAACCCGTGGTTTGACATAATCGTGCACAAAATGAACAATCATGACCCAAGAAACAGTATCGCAACGTGCGTCAAATAATGGTAGCCTACATTCAGAAAAGGAAAGTCTGATTACTGGCTATGTTCTTTTTAAAAACCTTCTGATCTATCCCTCTAAGTGTCTCATGAACCTTTACAAGGCCGAGGCACTGGTGACAGCTCGTCACTCTTTACCCCGAAGGTTCGTTATTCCGAAAGTTCGTTTCTCCGAAAATGAAATCGGGTTCGATATTCCGAAGGTTCGTTTCTCCGAACATGAAATCGGGTTCGATATTCCGAAGGTTTGTTAATTCAAAAAAGGAAAGGAGTTTCGTTAATACAAAAATGACATTGTCAGAGGTAGTGGAATGTTTCAATATCCAAATTACTACAGTCAAACCTGCTAATGCGACCACCTGTCTATAACGACCACCTGCTAATAACGACCGCTCTCTGGTCCCCCGTGGAAAATCATGTGTTAAGCGACCTGCGTAATGCGACCACCTGCGTAACGCGACCAACGACCACCCCATTTGGTTCCCGACGCACGTTTAAACCTGTATATAGCGACCAAAATAGCGCTTGAGCGACCAAGGCACCAATACATTTACCTTTGTTCGCTCAAGGATCCAATACTGAGCATGTCAATGCATAAAACAATTCATTAAAAAGGCCTAATCGACACCAAGTGCTTCAGACTCATAAACAAAGATTCTTTCCCTTCACTGCAGTACCTAATGCTGATCCAGAAATGCGTCACACAAAGACACTTCATTCAACATCACAACCGAATTTGACATCTAACAATTATTCTAATAGCCTAGGCGGGGTGTTTCCCCATTATTATGTTCAATAATAATCCGTGTGTTACGACCAAACGATGCATCTTGATTTCAGAATTCTATAGAAAACTCGTTAAGCGCTTAGAGGCTCTTTGCAATTTGCGCTATATAAATGTAAATTATTATTATTTTCATGTGACATGGATACAAGTAGCAAAATAATGGGATACATAACAGAGGTTGGTGCATTGCAAGAGGGCATGTGGATCACAAATGCCACGAACTGCAGCGATTCCGAGACAACGTCCACCAAGGAAGCTATGAATTGTGGCGATTTCGCGACTTCATCCACCATCGATGCTACAAACTACGGCGATTCCGCGACTTCATCTACCAAGGATGCCATGTACTGCAGCGATTCTGCGACTACGTCCACCAAGGATGCTACGACCTGCGGCGATTCTGCGTCGTCATCCACTAAAGTTTGATGCTCTTATAATCAGGAGAGAAATAAAGCACGTCTACTACTTTCTGTGTTTAACTTGCAACTGAAATTTATTGAATGAAAACATACATGGTGCGACATGGCGGATACATATAATGCATTCCTGGTAATCGCGTGAACGCTCGGTTAAAAGGCAATTAAACTATGGATTTTGGCTATTATTATCGTTTAGAGGGTGAACAGACATTTAATTTGATACATAACTTGGCAATGTTGGCCTCCTGGATCCCATGAAATCCTTACGTAAACATACCCACATGTTACTAATTCTTACGGCGGCAAGAGGTGATGGGAGCGGCCATGTTCATGTAATTGCCCGACATGCTTTGGAAACTCTGGCGTGTGTGCTACGGGCCGAACAAAAAGCTTTTCACAAGCATCTACAAGTATTCAGACAATGGTTTGAATTGGTGCTATTGAAATGCATTAGTGCATGTCATTGGCACGGAAGGAGGTGGAGGCATTTCCACTAGGCAGGCCGTGCAATGTCGCACCAGTGCTTCGGCCTCGACGTCGATACGCGGTAACCATACCTTTGTGCGTAGTGTCTGTTTCAGTCTCAATATTTCTTGATGCGACTCATGCGCCATGTCGAGCGTTTGTTTGTGCAACGAAGTGGGGGTCAAAATACGGGTTCCGCGAAGAAGACGACCGTTCGTCGTCGATAGCTCATAGTTAGCTCTCTTGTATGCAGTCAATAGTGTGTCATCAAGCCGCTTGCCTGAATTTAAGGCTTCGATCACTTGCTGGATTTGCGGGTCGGCCTGCGAGGCAGAGGCGATTTGCTGTCTCGTGAGAGCGTTAGGCATTGCGTGAGTGACGATCGCGTCGATGTATTCTTCTGCTATGTTTCGATCGCGATGTGGCTGGTGAATCGGAAGCCGCGACAAGACATCCGCGTGAATAGACTTTCCTGGCATATGTCTAATCGTGAAGCGAGACTGCTGCAATCGCAGGGCCCAACGTTCGATGCGAGCATGTGGTCGGCCATGTGGTCCATAGATGTACTGTAGCGGCTTGTGATCGGTGTGGAGGACGAACTCGGTTCCGCACAAGTACAAATGAAACCGATCGCATCCCCATACAACTGCTAACGCTTCGCGTTCGATCTGCGAGTAACAGCGTTCAACGTCGGAGAGCGTGCGGCTCGCGATCAGCAAGTTGATCTCAACGTCCGCTATTTTGACGCGGGTCTTGGTTCGCGATTGCCCAATTGTGAAGAGGCAATCGTCGAATTCTTGCGGATTACTCGTGTATTTTATCTTATCGCCGTCATGAATGTCGACGTCGTTCTCGAACGGCTGCCAAGCATCAAATTCACTGCCTAGGGAATCTACACTCGTCTTACTCCTGCAGACTCGAGCATAATGCCCGATTTTGTGGCACTCTTTGCACTTCTGTCCCCGAGCGGGGCATTGCGGATATCGAGCCCAAATGACCAGCGATGACATAGTTCGAACATGATTGTTGACGATAATTCACAACTTTGATGTTTGTTTTGCAGGTTACAGAGGCCATTTTCAAGTTTGTCAACTTTTCTTTGTAGATCGAAGAGGGCCCCGTCCTGCTTGGGCAGGCGATCGATGATCTGCTGGAACCTGGCCTCCAGTGGCCATATTCATAAAAGCCCGATAGCCTATCTGTCAGCTAGGCCTTATCTCCTTGCCCAAATGCCAGTTTTGACGATAACTAGCGGCGAACTCACGAAACTCGCTTGAGTGACCACCTTTGTATTCACAGACCAGTGCACAACACACACGTGCATGGGTATGTCTTTAGTAATGTGTGTATATTTTGCGTGCTGTCTATGCCCTTACCATATCGACCAATCAACGAGCGTCTAGGCCTTGTAATACAATAGCCATTTGAAATCTTCGTAGCGGGTTGCTAAATCGTAATTCAAGAAGCACTTCTAACCATACCGATAACAAGCTAACAACTCGGATCACCTAATTTATTAATCGTGGCTGTTATGGTAACATTCCATCTGTTGCAAGTTTGTTTGACATCGCATAAAAGCGCAGTTGACTCGAACGTGTGAATGAACGAATTGTTCCTTATTGTTCCAATCATAAAAGCGTCTTATTGAGTTTGTTATGTGTTCTACAACGTGATACAGTAAAGGGGGGGGGGGGGGGGGTTAGTAGAACATAATTGTCTTATCTGGGGTAAACGGAGGGGGGGGGGGGGGTGGTAACTTGTGTCCAAAACAAAAAGCGTGCTATAATCATGAAAATGCTTCTTAAACAGTTGTGACAGGAACGGGAATTCCTAAATGTAGGGTGTTACTATAGATATGAGCGTGAGTAGGAATGATGTTTATTCGGGGCGGAGGGGGGGGGGGGGGGGGGGATCACGCGTAGGCACATGTTTTTATAGCCACCCCAATGAAGCAAAACCAACTCCTCATTACGATCAAGCTCCGCCACGCTTATAATATGACAGCACGACAGGGGAAACTATTCAATTGCAGTGAAAACAGGAACGAAATTGAATTAAATAGTATTATATAGATAGATTCATCAAAACATAATTTAAATCACATAAAATCAATCCGAACTGCAAAAGTAAGCTAATATGTCACAAAAGGACAAATAAAGGTAGTACAAGGGTGCTAGGACAAACACGGAAAAGTATGTTTTAGGGAACTATTTTGTACAAACATCACGCTATCATAAACAAATTCTCTAATATCCCTTATTCGAATATTCTCCTTGCCATGTTTACGATCGCGCCACACGCATACACACTACAATCGGGCAGATTGTTACTTGCTAGCGATTTAGAGGTACACCGGAGTACCTCTAAATTTGTGTCCAGTTGTCGCTACAAATTTGTCCTATTTGGCTTTTGTGAATAAGAAAAATTTAGCTGGGTGCTAGGTCGTCATTCAACTTCACGCTTTTGTTGTAAGTCCAACAGAAGGTCCCACATAAATAGATTTCAATGCAATAAGTCCGCACCGCAGATCTATCTTTGTAATTGTTCGCATTTCGACTAACAATGTCGTAGAATACCAAATGCTTGTGGAATTCAGACAGATGGGTTGTCATGCTAGGTCGGGCCTTGACTTCGATAGCGAATTTAGCCTATTGGTTTTTTGTGAATACCAGCTAAGCCTAGCGGACATCAAAATTGTAATTTGATCAACCAACTAGCTTATCGGGGTTTTATGAATATGCCCACAGATTGCTATGCCGGTGCTCAACCACATAGTCTAAAATAGTATGTTGCACATATGTTGCACATGCAACCCCTTGTATATAGTATGAAGCTAAATACTTCTGGCTCAAGCCAAGGGATAATTTAGTTGACCTAGGTAGCACCAGTCTAGTTATCCAGACGTCTTGATTTGTATTCCTGGGCCTTTTTTCTCTACGCATCTTGGGCATTTCCACGGGAAGGTGGACATAAACTAAACCCAAAAACAATTGGCTCTATTAAAAATCTTATTATTTGTTCATAAATCATGATCTTTCAGTTCACAAGATTTTTCTTTCGAATTATCAGGTGTCTCCCTATAGGAGAAACAGAAACCATACATGATATTGCACACATTGTGTCTACCCTTTGCAAGTTAAGGATTTCTGCTGAATATTTTCAATATTTTCAGGTATTTTCTTTACTTCAGGCGCCAGATTAAATGACTGAAAATCACAGTAACTTCCCAGCTTTTTGAGAATTTGAGTCCTCCAAGACCGATGCATCATTGACCGATCACAGTGGTGTCCGTGCAGACGTAATGATACAGCGGGCAGACAAATACATGGCGGCCTCCTGTATTCGCATGGTGTACCCGATTGTAATTGGGATAACCTTTTGTTTATTCTAGACCGGCATTGGCATTTGGTTGATGCACAACCCCACTGAGCGGCTCCCAAGACCCCCGTTTTGAAAATGGAAGAGGCACACCTCAGCTCCTAAGATGAAGTTGGCTGTCACTCCTTGATGGCCTGATGTCCTCTGTGGAGTTCGCTCCTGGCCATCTTCTCACACATATTCTATTCAGAAATGAATCAAAATAAATGAGAGATATAAATGTTAATACATCTAATATTCTTATTTAAATGCTAGCATGAACTTGTAATCAATAAAATCACAGGTGATGAATACATGTCAAAAGCTACATATCTACTGAAAGAAATAAGACAACAATTAGCTTAGCATTAAATTCCAGCAAAACTTTTCCAAATTGTAATTTTTCCTCTCACATATTACAAAATGATTACCTGGGTTATAACAATTTTTTCAGAAAAAGGACAAAACACTCTCTGAAACATTATCCAATCCCATTGCATCTTTCTTTCGAACATAACACTGTCCCGTATTGACCCAAGACCCAAGCAGATCGCCAAATGAAGTCGCTGCCGTAATTCTTGTGTGCATTAGCTTTGTTTCTTTTCGCTTTGTTAATCCATGGTAACAAGTTGTTAATTATGAACAAGTTATACCCCATGAAATATCTTAGGCTAGTCAAACATTGGTTTCTGTTTGTAATGAAATATTTAACCATCTTTAAAATATATTTAAATAATAATACAATAATAAAATAAAATAAATAATACAATAAATACAAAAAATACAATAATATCGAAATACTATTGGTGTGTGCAAAGTTGTTGTTTATAGCTTATATACAATCAAACATCTGTCAACCAAGGGGAAGTAAGACAGGTGGCCACTGCATACAGGTGACCTCTATAGACAGGTTCATTCCATTGTTTATATCTGCACAATGTGAACAATATTTTTCACCTTGTGAATAATTTCCATGGAGTTTTTTTTTTCACAGAGTGGTCACATTTTGAGTTCTCCCGTTCACACTGTGAAATATTTTCATCAAGATGAGTTATATTTTTCACAATGTGAAATATTTTTTACAGAGAGGCCACACTGTGAATTCTACTGTTCACTCTGTGAAATCTATGTCGCAATCTATTCACACTGTGAAAACCTGGTTTTCATAGCGTGGAATAATTTTCACAATGTGGCCACAGTGTGAAAACACATTTCACAATGTGAAAACACATTTCACATTGTGAAATCAAATTTCACAATGTGAACACTGTGTGGTTTACCACAGTGTGGCTGTGTCCACACTGTGAAAATATTTCATTCACAGTGTGAAATGTTTTTTCACAGTATGAAATGTGTTTTCACTGTGTGAAATGTGTTTTCACACTCTGTTTCACACTGTGAATGAGTTTGAACTTTCCAGCAGGGGAAGCACTAAACAAAAGATCGGAACTAATATCAAAGTGTAGACACCGTGCCAGACCAACCGGAAAACCACCCGGTTTTGAACCATTTAGTCTACTACCATTTGGTCCACTAGCCAGTTGGTCTACTGCTATTTGGTCAACACTAATTTGGTCCACTATCCAGTTGGTCTACTGTAATTTGGTCCACACCCTATACGTCTACTACCCATTTGGTCTACTAGTCATTTAGTCTACATTTTTTTGGTCCACACTCCAATTGGTCTACACCCCATTTGATCTACTAGTATTTTGGTCTAACATCATTTAGTCCATCATGCAATTGGTCTACAATATACTTGGTCTACAATACATGTAGTCTACTAGTTATTTGGTCTACTATGTATTTTGTCTACACTTTATTTAGTCTACTAACAATTTCGTCTCCAAATCATTTAGTCTACAACTTATTTCGTCTACCATCCATGTGGTCTACGATGCTCTTGGTCTACTAGTCATTTCGTCTACATATGATTTGGTCTACTAGCAATACGTCTACAACAACGCCTACGCTTTGTATGAAATGTTGTTCAACATGTACAGTTAGTATTTTGAAGTGATGCATATGTATGGCAAGGAAGCAAAGTCAAAGGGATAGTTAAGTATACGGGGATCTTTACACATTATTGTTTGTGAGATAACGAAAAACTCACTCTCACATTTGAAAGAACATACAATTTTAATGACAGAAACTACTTTATTTTTAAAAAATCGGTTCTTTTCAACGTTGTTTATGATATCTCTATTGAATCATTATTTAAAACAAAACATGCTCAATTTTGTATGAAAATTGATAATTAACTGGGATTTGGAGTGCGCCCTCGTGAATTGTAACAGTTCCTTTTGAATGATAACAGGCTTTTTACCTAGCTGTTTTTAACTGTGTATATGCTTCGAGCATGGTGAAGTTATAACTATTATTGTATACCTTAGTGGTTTGACAAATACTCAACTATCCCTTTAAGAGAAAGGGGGTAATAAGTGTGTTTTTTTTTCTCTGCATGAAAAGGTGAACATGCATTCATGCAGAGAGGTCCGACCGGCAGAGAGGTTGAGCATTCATGATGTGTAATACATGTTTGTTGTGCGTTCTTGGGGGGGGGGGGGGGGGGTGGGTGGAGAATTCACCCTTAAATACCATATTTATATGGTAACAATCTGTTTAGGATCAAACAACCTGGGCGAACTCTTGCTGCACCCACTCACCTGGACATATTCTGAAATATTTATAACCCTAAGCATATGTCCACTATAGGGGCCCTCTTTCCCTGTAAAAACAATTAACACTCCGATACACTCTGTAGGTTAACTGGTGCTCACTTGCATGTATTGTTATTAACTCCTATCCTGCCATAATGAATACAGCCCAGTGCCACGCCGCTAATCCCCATTGTGCCAGCCACTAATCCTCCCTGTGCCAGGTTTATTTGTAGACACGTTCAAGTGCTATACCACAAAAGCGTGCATGCATGCACAAAGCAGCAAGGCGATGGCTCTCTTGCTTGAAGAGAGCAGTCAATCGATAGCTTGCTTGCCTGTATAAAGCACTATACCAATAGCGTGCGTGCAGCCTCATGGCGTGGTAAGAGTTAAAGGGAATCTAGTAGTAGCTAACTAGTGCACATACTAGTGATGGATACTGTTAATAGCGTGTGAATTTTAGCGTTGTGACATGTCCACTTAGAAATGTGTAAAAAGTGTTCATTCGAAATGGATGCTTCACCAAAATGGATGGCCCAGTATTGAACAAAAATGTTGCAAACTGATATTCGCATGATACTCAGTGATTGCTTTGCAGTATAAATTTCAAAATATGAACTGAACAAATTGATTATTTGATAAAAAGTGAAATGGAGTAAAAGAAAGAAACAAGATAAAGTCGAGCCATGACAGAGAAACATTACGTACGAATTTTGTATTTTTAAAATGTTACTTTCCCTTTAATTCCCAGTAGAGCTATATTCTGTTTCACCATTTTGTTATTACATTTAGATGATTATGACGTGACTCAACGCGATAACCCCACCATTCCAGGGTGTAACCATATTGTTGATTTCTTCTCGCCATACTGTATGTTTTTTTGTTGGGGGGGGGGGGGGGGGGGGTGTGACGTGTTTTTGACCATCATTGTCATGAAGTGTCTAACCCAGCAGCAAAATGCATGTAGTTCTTTAAGGTGCACCTGTAAAGTGTACAACTCCACACAAATTAATTTGAGCTTCCATCGTTCTCTTCTGGTCTTATTATGGTAAGAGAAGAATGCAATAAGGTTGGATTTTATTCAAATGTCCCTTTAGTATGACAAGATCTATAATTGCTAATCATTCTGCATCAAGGGCAGTCATAAACGTTTATAAACCTCATAAACGCCGTACAGTAATTCGTCATAAAAGCTGATGCACATTGTCGTTGTTTAACAAGGAAAGCAGTGTTTCTTCAAAGAAACTTAAAACATCATTCGAACTGAATGATTTTGGAATAGATTTAAAATCTAAAATGTCATTTTGCGCGATATCTGACACTTTTTAGGAGCACCTTTAACACGTATTGAAACATTGTGTGCTTTAAGTAGCACTAAATAGCAAAACGTTTGTAATATGGCGGTATAGGAGCTCGCAAAACAAAACGCACCATCCACAATCAATACAAAACTAGCGGCACCCGCGGAAATCCGCGAGTTTTTTTTTAGTCAGAGAAAAGCCCGGTCGATTTTAATAATACAACGACCCCAGAAAATAATTGAAACGTCCATATCCACATGGTTAAAAGATGAAAGAGACATGGGCGGTTTTACCCCGCTCGTATGCACATGTCATTGCGATACATCCTTTCAGTGAACATGATAAACCCGACCCATCGGAAATCCCCGGTACACTGTGTTTAAATATTAACAATAATAATAACGAAAATATGATATTGCATGCATGACAAACTAATCAAATACAACATGCACTCGATGCGTTTTCGTTGTTTTCTCTTTTATTGCGAAGTTAGTAGGTGATCGCTTTCACCCGTTTTCCAATTAACAATAATAATTATGAAAATATGATGAAAGCGACACAGGCGTTCTAGTACCCTCACCCACCCTGCTCTGTTGCACATGTCATTGCGATACATCCTTTCAGTGAACATGATAAACCCGACCCATCGGATATCCCCGGTACATTCTGTTTAAATGTTAAAAATAATAATAATAATGAAAATACGATGAAATTGTATGCATGACAAACTAATCAAATACAAACACATGCACTTGATGCGTTTTCGTTTTTTTTGTTTTTTTTTGCGAAGTTAGTAGGCAGGTAAGGGGGGGGGGGGGGGTGATCGCCTTTCCCCCTTTTCCAAATGGAGGGAACGCTTACAGCTGTCTCTTCATGCATTTAATAAAATGACACTCTTTATAATCATTTTGTATTATCAATCCTGAGCGGATTGCGAGATGTTATGCGAGACGGTATATCCTTCTTTCCTTGTTCGTGTTGCAACACATCTTGCCACAGGCTGGTGATATTGCACATTATACTATGGAGCGATTTTAGCAAGATTAGCCGATGTTCACCATTGTTCACCCCGCTCTATATTCACTTCAATGCACAAAATCCGCCCATGCATGGGTGCAGGATTAGCTCGCTCGCTTAGCTGTGTGTACAAAGCATGTGGGCTCGCGAATAACACACGCAGAACAACGATGACGGAACTATTGAGCTTTGCTACTATTACACTCAGTGCGTTGTCAATTTTAGACTAATACGGATCATATCGACCATTCGCGTGATTAATATTTATCTACAACTGGATATATTTGCAACTCGTAAACTTTGAATATGTTTTGTAATATACTCCGCAAAAAAAGAAACTGGACACTTGTATAAGTTGAAATATTTTATATTAATGTACGATAAAGTGTACATGATCATATATCAAATTAAAAGGAATTTAGTCCTCTACATGCAGGGTATAACTTAAAGGTGTAATCGTTCATGCATGAAATGCCATGGTCAATTAACACTAGCAAGGTCTGTTTTCAAAAATAGCAAAACAATGGAGGACCACACCATTCGACTGAAGTGATAGTAAGCGTTTCACTTAAAACAAGATGAGCGGGGCAAGTAAATTATGACATTATTCAACTTTATTGTTATGAACAAACTCTGGAAATATAAATTTGTCAATAAAACAGGGCCAGATTATGAGAGCATTATCATACTGGTCTGTATTACAGGCATGAAGCTTGTCTATTTAATGACGTGTCCCTTGCAATTTGAACCATATTTACCTAGAGAAATGTAATGTTAAAGACTGCCCAACTGTTTGACCAAGGGTGACTTCAGCTTTTGAAGATCTTTGGACTACGGTATAATTCTTGAGAAGAATTTATACCATTTTCATGGTGAAATAAGGGCACAAACTGTGGTTTTCACTAATAAAGCTTTGCCATGGAATTCCCCATTGTATTACTTTTGGATGAAAATAACACCTATAACGTTCACAATTTGTCTTCATTTATACTTTTTATTGAGATGACTATATAAAAGATCACATTTGTATTAAAAATTATGCCATCTCATGAATATAGCGTTTTACATTATGCTTATCGACATTTATATGGTTGAGTGGATGTTCCATTTTTGCTATTTTTGAAAACAGACCTTGGTGTGGTTAATTGACCGTGACAAGTCATGCATGAATGATTTCATCTGGATTTCATGCGAATATTGAAGAGGATAATTTTATCTTTAATTTGATATACAATATCATATATTTTATCGTTAATGAATACGAAATATTTGGTCTCATACAAGTGTCCAGTTTCTTTTTTTGCGGAGTATATATATCTTGCTTTTTAAACTCCGTTTTATATTCGTCAAACAAAGTTGCGGCGGTAAATCGTTAGTCAATGCTCGGCGTCTTAAGCGGGCAATGCTGACATTGCTGACGGTTCCTTTTCTTCGATCTGGACGGCGACCACGGGGCGGGGGCGACTCGGGAATACCTTATTGTCCTCCGCAAAACGTATATCCTTCGATCGCGACGGTCGGGGAGTCGCCGAATCATCGGGGTGAGGATATCTCGAGTGGGAGGCGATTCGGGGGGTTGAAGCTTACCGTATTAATATAATAGACTAGCTGTTTGCGCCCGTTAAACGGGCGCTCTTTGCTGTGGCAGCCATTTTGTGTTTGTACGCGGCATCAAACTCTTTAGCATTTAGCGGCCATTATCAGTATTTGGGCTTGTATCAGAAACTGCACAGTTTGTACCCTTTCTGGCACGTTTGTACTAAATGTAGTGCTTGTATCAAGAAACGAACGATTATGTCTGTTCGAGCTATAATTATAGTTAATATGTTGCTTGTATCATAAAATGAACAATTTGTGTCACATGTCCTATCAAGCTATACTATGAGCAATTTTGCTGCTTTTATCACAAAATTAACCATTTGTGACACATTATTTGTCTTTGTGCCAACTTATTTTCCTGTATCACAAACTGCACGATTACCTCAAAATTAAATGTTTATACCATTATTAGCACAATCTGTATTCTGATAGTTTGAGCCACAGGTGTACCCAGCGTGGGTTTGATCGAGGGGGTGGGGTTCAACCCCCCCCCCCCCCCCCTCCACCGCTTTTGACCCAATAATGTTTTTTTTTTTTGAGGGGGGGGGGGGGTTTGAACCCCCCCCCCCTTTACTACTTTTAGCTGGTGTCTACCATCCATACCAAAGGTCTCGGCCTCAAAAATTGTGAAGGATCCTGGTCTCGGCTTCAAACATTCTTGAAGGACACCCCCCCCCCCCCCCCCCATCGAAAATTCTCCACTGATACCTGCCCCCCCCTCCTCCTCGAAAATGTTTCACCCGACACCCCTCCCCCTCTTCTCTTTTTTTTTTTGGGGGGGGGGGGGTTTGAACCCCCGCCCCCCCAAACGTACTACTTGTAGCTGGTGTCTACCATCCATACCAAAGGTCTCGGCCTCAAAATCTTTGAAGGTTCCTGGTCTCGGCTTCAAACATTCTTGAAGGACACCCAACCCCCCCCCCCCCCCCGCTATCGAAAATTTTCCACTGATACCTGCCCCCCCCCTCCTCGAAAATATTTCACCTGACACCCCTCCCTCTCTGCTCGAAAAATGTTGCCCGACAATGTCAAATAACCCCCCCCCCCCCGCTTGAAAAATGTTGTACAGATCGCAGTCATTGGATTGAACATTTTTTTAAGGATCACCTACTCGGCTTTGAAAATTCTTGACAGACACCCCCCCCCCCCCTCCCCCTCAAAAATTCTTTACCCGACACCTCCCCTCTCGAAAAATTCTTCACCGACACCCCCTTTTCGAAAATTCTTCACCGACACCCCCCTTGAAAATTCTTCACCCGACATCCCCCCCCCCCCTCAAAAAATGTTGACCGACACTCGGAAATAACCCCCCCTCCCACTCCTTGAACAATTTTGTACACAGATCTTCGTTTCGGCTTCGACAACATTTTTCGGAACTCGGTTTGGCTTCAAACATTTTTTATGGATAATTGTTTTACAGATATCTTTCTTGGCCACAAAATTGTTTGAAGGATCTTGTACCCCCCCCCCCCCCCCACTTGAAAATTCTTCACCGACACCCCCCTCCTCGAAAATTCTTCACCGACATCCCCTCGAAAATTCTTCACCGACACCCCCCTTGATAATTCTTCACCGACACCCCACTCGATAATTCTTCACCGACACCCCCCCCCTCGTTAATTCTTCACCGACAACCCTCCTCAAAAATTCTTCACCGACACACCCCCCCCCCCCCTCAAATAATCACAGACACACATAGGAGTACCCAGGGTGGGTTCAACCCCCCCCCCACCCCCCATTTGCCCCAAAAATTATTATTGGGGGGTGGGGGTGGGATTTGCACCCCCCTTTTTAAATTCAAACATTTCTTACGACTACCCCCCCCCCCCCCAATTGTAGTTGTTAATATCATGCATCATACATGTGTAAGTGGTCACTTTAGTGAAAAGAAGATTGTGTTACAAAATGAATGAAAATGAGTGGCTGCCTGGCACACATTATTCTCTAAAACATATGTACAACATGTACAACAGAAGGGCCTGGCGCGAAGGGCCTGGCGCGAAGGGCCTGGCGCGAAGGGCCTGGCGCGAAGGGCCTGGCGCGAAGGGCCTGGCGCGAAGGGCCTGGCGCGAAGGGCCTGGCGCGAAGGGCCTGGCGCGAAGGGCCTGGCGCGAAGGGCCTGGCGCGAAGGGCCTGGCGCGAAGGGCCTGGCGCGAAGGGCCTGGCGCGAAGGGCCTTTCTCTAGAGTTACATAACTTGGTGAATGAATGAATGAATCTACATAATTATTCTAAGAACAAAATGCCTGAGAATACAGAATGATAGCTACGAAAAGTTAAAATTGCTTTTTCAAAATAGCTCGTAAAGATTGCCTGTGTACGTAATGCTAATTATCTTGAAAACCAACGATTTCATTTTCGAATGCACAGTACCATGAGTACGGGCTTCAGTTTCATGGCGCAGTGCAACACAACTCAATGGCAATGCAGCTATAGTACGCATACACGCGCAACGGAGCTGGATCGGAATCGGAGCCCTACCGTCGGCGTAAGGTTTTGACAAAATTAGGATCGAACCGGGCTGCTCGATCTGCATAATTATTTTTAAAAATAAAATAATGCGCAAAAATGGGTAAATTTTAAATTTCGTGGCCGACATAAGGGTCATAGCTATGTTTTCAAATAACTAACGTACCAGACTCGATCGACAACGATAAATATGTCATTTTCGGCGAAATATTCGTCGCCGATGGAATCACTCAGACAGAGTCAGATACGTCGATTGCCTGTCATTATTGGCGAATCTTTATTCGTCGCTATTTTCGTCAAAAAGCGTCCTTTTAAGCTGAAAACAAAAACCACCTACAATTTATTGTAGGTGCTAGAAGTAATTTTTGCTCGCGAACCCGAATTTGGCATTGTTTTAGTCCGCAAAGCGCGTTTAGACAGTTTGACAAAAATTATAGCTCGGCCAGCGACGAAAATTATAGCTCGACCAGAGGCGGAAGCTCGCGGTTGCAGCCAGAGAATTCACTCCCCCTGTAAAATCAAATATAACCACTCGGACGGCGATCACGGGCGCGACTCGAGCGGAGATATAGCCGAAGCATAGTTCGAAGCGTCGTACGTGGGTGTTTCCCCCGGTGGCGATCGAAATGGACGAAAAGGGGCGTATTTTCTAATATAACGCGCTCCCTCCGGGGGCGAAGAGGATAGGGCCGAGCTGATAATTACGCTCCCTCCGGGGAGGGAAGAGCCGGCCCCGAAATGCTCCTCTTAGCCATCCCGACGACGATCGCGACCGCAACTCGAAGGGGGATACGTCCTACTATCGAGTTTGAGACGTCGCTCGTCCGTCGACCCGCCCGGCGGCGATCGAGGGCGGGCGGGAGGCGCGAGCTAAGGCTTGTAGGAAATGGGCTGGGATACCCCCCCTCCCCCCCCCCCCCCCCCCAATACCCCCCTCGTCGCGTTAGAGTATTATTAGGTATTGATACATGTTTAGGGATCTAGTAACTTTGTTGACACGTGCAAAAAAAAGTGATGAGTGGTCGATACAATGTTTACTGTTGTTATCTCATAAAACCAGAGGGTGTACACCGAACAAGTTAAATGGATAATTGAGTTTTGGTAAAGAGAGTATAGTTTTGGTCAAACCATGGATAGTACTTGTAGACTATCCATGGTCAAACTAAATTTTAGTAAGCAAAACGTGCACGATTATTTTTCAAACTATAGTTAGGTGACCCTATAGTTATGACTCCACCGAGCTCGAAATGTATACAAATTGTTCCAAACGACCAAGTTAAAGGGATAGTTGAGTTTTGGTAGAGAGGGCGCTACATAAATTTTTGTTTGGTGAGATAATGGAAAACTGAGTGTACAATTTGAAAGAACACAATATTTTAATGACAGAATAAACTTTATTTGATCAAGTTCGGTTAAGAAACAGTTTAAATATCCATAAACATAGCAATTTATAATAAATGTGGGGCCCTACACTTATTCGATCATTTTGAACCAGCTGTTAAAAATTTAAAAAATGCTTCCTCTTTTCTAAAAGTTACAAAATAGGTATTCAAATAGTTGTTGGTTATTTCTTTATCAAATCACTATTTCAACAAAACATCAAATTAATGGACAATATTTTATTCAAAATGGTTGAAACCGATGAGTGTTTAGAGAGCGCCCTCTAACGTTTTAACGGCTCCTTTTGAATGATAACATGATCTTTACTAAGTCATTTGTAATGTTGTGTTCCTTTCTAGTTATAACTAATAGTTTGTAATGTAATGATGCAGGTTTTGGTTATTAAAATTCAGTTTCACCAAAACTATACTCTCCTTACTAGAACTCACCTATCCCTTTAAAAGCCTGTTACATGTATCATTCAAAAAGTGTTGTTACAACTCAAGAGCACGCTCTCTGAACACTCATTGGTTTTAACCATTTTAAATATTGTGCATGTACATATATGTTATGTGGAAATATTGATTAGATAGAGAGATTATCAGCAACTATTTAAAAAACACTTTTGTAAAATGTTGAGAAGAGTTTTGTTTTTATTTGTTAATGGCTGGATGAAAAATGGGGACAATAATTGTGGGGCCCCATATTTCTGACGAATTGATAATGTATACTCCGAACAAAGAAACAGGAAACTTATTTAGGATTAAGACAACATATCTCATATCTTTATCGATGAATATATATGTTAAAGTTAAAATTAAATTCAAAATTGGCTTCTTCGATATTAGCATAGAATCCAGGAGAAATCAGTCATGCATGACTTGACACGGTCAATTAACCACCGCAAGGTCTGTTTTCAAAAATAGCAAAAATTAAATCCATTCAATCCATTTTAAATGTTGACAAGCATGCTATAAACGCTATATTCATGACATGGCAACATTATTTCAATACAAATGTGATCTTTTTTAGGTGTAAATGAAGACAAAACTTTGTAGTTTTTATTTTCATCAAAATGTAACAAAATGGGGAATTCCATGGCTAATGTGTATTCGTCGAAACTACAGTTTGTGCCCTTATTTCTGCATGAAACTTGGTATAAATTATCCTCAAGAATTCTACCGTAGTCCAAAGGGTACCGTCCAAAGATCTTCAAAAACTTATCTAAGTAACCATGGTTGAAATTGTGAGGGACACATGAAACAGACAAGCTTTATGCCTCATAAACAGACCAATATGTTGATGTTCTCATAACCTGACCCTGTTTTATTAGAAAATGTGTATTTTGGGAGTATGTTCATGGCAATGAGGTTGAATGGTGTCATAGTGCTTGCCAATTTATTCCAATTTCTTAACAGCTAAATATAAAACATTATCCCCCCCCCCCCCCCCCTAGTCAAACATACCCAGGCACGCTGCTGGGTTCACCGCTGGGTTGTCGCTTTTCTCGCCCACCAGAGATGGTCAAAATTACCTATTATCCCCAATGGCAAGAAGAAATTGACGCCTATGGCATCATCATTTTAATATCATAATCATCCAGATATGGTCATAAAAATGCTTCCTCTTTACAAAAATGTACACATGAGGTATTTAAATGGATAGATTAGTTTTGGTATTGATAGTACAGTTTCTGTTTCGGTCAAGCTGCATTTAAGTAACCGAAACGTTCACCATTACATTACAAATTAATAGTTTTAACCCTAAAGCCCGGTGCAGACAGAGCCGATTCGACCCGATCCGACTGGTTTAAATCAGGTTAGAGTTGGGCCCGGTCGGTCGGAGCAGATTTATCGCGTTGAATCGGCCCCAACTGGCATCCGACTGTCTCTCGACTGGCAAAACGTGTGTCGCGAGGCACTGAAAACTGAGCCGATCGGAATGACAACCAGTCGAGTCGGCTCTGTCTGCGCCGGGCATAACATGCTCCAAATAAAAGGACAGACGCCTAAGTAAAAAGCTTCTTATCATTTTCAAAAATTAGCCGTTAAAACTGACAACTTATTGGTTTCAACCATTACAAAGTGATCCTGCTTGTGATATGTTTGTGGAAATAATAATTAGAAAGAAGGAGAGAGACTGTGTAACCATGGTAATAACATACGATTATGGGCAAAATATACCAAATAAGCGATAATGAAAATCAATGATTAAAAATTAGCAGGTAAAATATGTACTGTTACCTGTGATCTGCATTAATTTAAGCCAGACATGATTCATTTGATTTATTTTGTTTTGTTAGTATGGTAAGACCTGTACACGGTGGTACAAGAAATATCTATTCGAGATTTCACAAATTTGTATCTAGTCCTGCTAATATAACAGTCCGAATAATATAACAAAATAATTTATAATGTATTCATGTTAATACGTATTAACATCCAAATATGGTCGTAATATAAAAAGCACGCTTCCTATTTAAAAAAAGAAATATTCTATGATTCATTGTTTAATACCTACACTTTTCAAAACAAAATCACAAGAGGTTTTTAAATAGTTATTGATGATCTTTCCATAGATCTAATCATTATTTCAGAAAACTTCACTTGCATAATTGTTCATGAACATTTTTTTTAAACCACATCTTTTTTTAGAGAGCAAACTTTTGTGTGCCAATGGCTCTTTTTGATTTACAATAGGTTTTTAATTAGTGATTTGTAATTGTTTGTACATGGTGGAACAGGCCCGTCGGAAGGAATTTTAAAGTGGTACGTATACGGTCAACGGATTGGGGGCGTGGCACAACTGTGAGGGAGCGGAGCACCGCAGGGGGGGGGGGGGGGGGAGGGTGTGGAAAGGGGGTGTCCCCCCTCCCACGGTAGGGAGCTTTTGCAAATTTGGACTCGAAATAATGCAATCTGGTGCATACCTTGGAAGGAAATTTGATAATACTTAATTAAAGAAATCATTACCATCTTCCCTCATGATAAGACCGCTATACAGGGTGGCCCAACAAAAACGGAACGGGGCACTTCCCAAATTATAGTAACAAATGTATTGTGTCCATCGGATAGGGTGTCTTTTCAAATGAACAACGATACCAAGAACAGTCAATTTGGTCGTGTAGTTTTTGTTTTATGGTGCTGTGAGTGACACCATGTCAGGTTCTCTTTTTTGTCAATTTTTACCGAGCCACTGCATGATAGATCGCACGTACCGCCTTTCATATCGTTCAACGAGGCGCGCCATTGTTAGTGTGCACTCAGCCGTGTGCCGAGAGAATGGGCGTGTTCGTTGAATGGTATTACGGGCAGGGGGTGCAATTTAACTGGCATTGACTAGGTACAAATTGACAAAAATAGGCACCTGACATGGTCTCACTCACAGCGTCCTAAAACAAAAACTACATGACCAAAATTACTGTTCTTGGTATTGTTTTTCATTGGAAAAGACACCCTATCAAATGGACATAAATATGTTGGTACTATATTTTGGGAAGTGCCCCGTTCCGTTTTTTTTTGGGCCACCCTGTATGGTATACCTACACAATCGAACTTACACACACACCAAAAATACACTTACATCGTCCGCCTGTCGTCCGTGCATGTCTTTAGATACTTGGGGGAGGGCGTGTGCCCCCTCCCACGTGGAGAAATTTTGGAAATTGGCGTTTAAAATATCACTGTATCATTTCATTTCATTTCATTTTATTCGGTCCCACAAAAAGGGGAAAATTCATTTGGCAAGTTGCTACATGATAAATATACATGATAAAAACATTTAAATTTACAAAACAATAAATATGACTAATCTACATACATGAATAAAATATACATACAAAACGAATACCACTAACAGTCAACCCCGGACAAAAAAGATAAAAATCATTGAATTACATGTATGATTGCTCTGTCACAAAGGAGTGAAACTGTGAAAGGATTCAAAGACGGAAGATAGAAGAAGAATAAGGAATAATGGTAGAAGAAGAATAAAGAAGAATGATAGAAGAATAAAGATTTACAATAATGGTACTAAATCAAATAGTACATAGCAAACAGAGTAATGCAGTGGAGCCTCCATACAATAAACACTGTCACCAAGCTGTACTCAACATAGCAGGCAACCTTAGGACCAAGCGGCTCCTCAGTGAGAACAAAATACAAGGGCCTAAGGTGCTCATATCACAGAGGCTACACTGCACCACTAATTATACGTACACAGTACATGATTGAAACATACTAATAATGGGCATCAGTCATAGAAGTATGCATTTATACCAATTATAATATTGCAGGTACAGAGAGAGAGAAAGATATAGAAAAGGAAGAGTGCACAAAGAGAGAAAGATAGGAAGAATGACTATACAGGAAATGGGGAACGGCGTGTGCGGCTGAGACCTCCAAACCCATACCAACATCCAAGGGTCTTTTTGCTGTAAATAGGTACCCATGTCTAAGGATTTTTTGTGAAAAATTGACCAATGTCTAAGGATTTCAAACTTTCAATATTTCATAGCTGTTTTTCAGCTGTAATATAAAACAATGGCCAATCATTTTGCAGTTTTTGATAAACTGTACCATACTACAGGGGTGGCGCCAGGGTATTTTCTTAGGGAGGGCGAAAGTTTATACTTTATAAGCGAGGGAGCGAAGCCACCTAGCGGGGGGAAGGGTTCGGGAGGGGGTGTCTCCCCTTCCATACCAGGGAACTTTGGTTGTGAAATATTATGTATGTAAGCGAGCGGAGCGAGCTTGAAAATTTTTGCATTTCAGAGCGGAAAATTGCCATTTGTTTCAATCTAATTGTATGGGTATATTCGTTATTATTGCTTATAATATGGCGTTATGAAGGGTTATATATAAACAGGTTGTGAAATATTATGTATGCTAGCGAGCGGAACGAGCTTGAAAATTGTATCCGCAATTTCACAGCGGCAAATCCCAAAATCCCGGAGAAAATGAGGGAGAAAAGAGGGAAAATTAAAAAAGGCACCAATCTCTAGGGTTATTTTGATGAAAATGGGACCCATGCCTAAGAATCTTTCTTGACAAAGTCACCCTTCCCAGCGGCACATCCCCGTATACCCAATATATACTTGAGTACCCCCCCCCCCCCCCCCCCCATCGTGTATCCCCTATCCCCCGAGATCATACGCCCGTGGACACACTAAAGCACACGCTGTTGATCCCATGTGTATCTCCTAGTGGAACTGTTGTTTCTGGCCTTTTTTTTTGTATGGTTAGGTGGATCTGTAAATGATGCGCTTGATGTAGAAGGAGCATTTTCAAGATGGGGGCAAAAGGTTCCTAACATCATCGTACCCTTGCTTTGATGGATCTCTATTTGGGGTGCCCTTTTACTTCAAAATGTTCTGACAAGCCAGAAGAAGATTTGCAGACTCCCCCCCCCCCCCCCCCCCCCCCCATCCCCGGCCCACCCCCTGGATCCGCCCTGATCCCCATACCAGTGAAGGGCGGGAAGAATGGCGTCCAAATGATCGTGTCCTATACAGTGTGTCTCAGAAAGAATGCAACACCTAGGATCGTTCATTTTATCAACATCATCGACCAAATGTCATTGTTTTTTGTTTTATTGGGTAGAACATTCTTTTTCCAACAAAATGATACCATAATCATTGATTTTGTGTAAGGCGTTTGGATCCTAGGGCCATTTTTCTGAGGCCATGTCGTTTCCTAAATTTGCTACTTTTTCGTCTCCGGCGATCCTCTGAACACTGGGACATTCTCGCCCCAAGGCCTCCCATAGAAAAAGAAACGCATGACTGCTCTCCCTTTGATAAAGAAGACAATGTTGCATAATCAAGATCCCCATAAGGTATGGCTAACATTGTCTTCCTTATCAAAGGGAGAGCAGCCATGCGGTTCTTCTGTGTATGGGAGGCCGTGGGGCGAGAATGTCTCAGTGTTCGGAGGATCGCCGGAGACGAAAAGGTAGCAAATTTAGGAAACGACATTGCCTCAGACAAATGGCCCTAGAATCCAAACGCCTTACCCAAAATCAATACTTATGGTATCATCTTGTTGGAAAAATGATTGCTTGTACTAGTACGAGATTGCAATTCCATATTAATATTGATTATGTTATTTAGCCCAAAATACGAAAAGAAAACAATTGTTAGGACCCTGATGGCAAAATGACACTTCAATTAAACAATGAAATGAAACTTCTGAAAGGATTATAACAATTACTATTTTGAAACAAGTATCAATAAAAACATACAGAATTTTAATAATTTCTATATGCAGAATATACAAATTTTGTATTATTTTATCGATATTCATCTTAAAACACATTTTGTTTTGAAAATGCTTGCTGAACTGATTGTTTAATAACATCCTTTTTACCATACAACTTAAAGTAGCTATCCGATTTAAAGGGAACCACCAGGCAAAGAACAACACATTATTATATGTTTTGGTACCGTTTTGTCATATCAAATAGATACTCAACATTTTGCAGAGGTTTGTGTAATTCATAAACAAAGCAATTCATTTCCACCACTTACGGAACCACTGCTATTTCCTGGTTCCATACGGGCCAACCATTTGCGAGTGCGCCAATGCTATTCACGCGCACGTGTGTAAACAATAGATTCCCGGGCGATTCGTTCGCTCTGCACACGTTGCAATTCACCGCACACATAGCAGTCTGCGTAATTCAGACCACATGAACGCATGCTTTAGAATGGTGATGCGTTTCCAATTATATTTTTTTTCTTTCTGGAAACATATTTTTGTGAACTTGTTGATGGAATGGAATACTAAAGATGTTACCTTTCTTTAATAAGAATATTATTTTTGGTTGGTGGTACCCTTTAAATATCACCCCCCCCCCCCCCCCCCCCCCCCCCACACACACACACCTTGTAAAGTAGGGGGATGCATCGCCCTCATCTCCCCGTTGTCTACGTCCCTGTTTGACGATATACGATTGTATGGAACACATTTTGTCTTGTTTTCTTTTAGGTGGTCAATATACACTCTTGATGAAATTCGTCTATAAAGTTCACTTGTTTATAGGGGCCACATATTTATTTTCCCTTGGGTGGTGAGCGTACGAACGATATTTTTGGACTTGTCTATGAATGTCACCTAATTGTAGCGGCCAATTTGTTTTCTCTTATTTGTTTGTGTGTTTATTTTATTTCCACTTTTTCACATCAATACAAAGAAACATCATACAAATATATAAAATGAGTAACATGTAAGTTTAACAAAATATATTTCTAATTAAAATGCAAGCAAAAAAACAAATATATTAATTGGTGCCAATCCATCGTGAAAATAATCTGCATAATATAAAATAAGAAATAAGGGGGAGAATGGATATCTTATGTAATGCTTGGTAAGTTTCTTATAAAGGAAAAAGCAGGAGACCACATGCCGTAAGCGTAAAAGCTTGATGATGACTGTGGCCTCTGCCGATTTAGCAAATAAAGAACAACCTATGCAAGGGACGCGATTAAAAATCCATTTATCAATTGTATTATAAATTTGTGTTGTATATTCAAAGTTAAATAAAATATAGGTGAAATAATTCAAAGTGAGCATGGCTGAATTAATTTCGAGTGAAAATAACAAAATATATTTAGTGACATGTTTCGTATTGAGAAGTGCATTTGTGCATAGTGCAAAACTTTAGCTTGGTGCATAGAACAATAATAGACTAATATCGTGAAATTAAGTGTGTGGTGGTTTCAAGTACGTGTAATAATATTAAAATGTATTAAAATGTATGCAGGGCCCTTTCCTATTGACAAACAAAATAGAACAATTCCAAGATATAACAAATGAAATTATTTAACATTTCTATGTAAGATCTAGCAAACTATACTGAGTTAACAAATATGTTTTCATATTAGCTTTAAATGAATAAAGGGAGGTCCTAATTTTAATATGGTTAGGTAAGTTATTCCAAATATCTGGTCCATGGTGTCTAATTGATCGTAGGGCTAAACAAAGTTTGGGATTATTAAGATGGTAATCATGAGCATGTCGAGTTAAATATGAGTGTACGTTTACATTTAATAAATAAAAGTTTAAGAAAGATGCTGGAAGTGTTTTGGAAGTGTACTTATACATAACAATGGCAGTTTGGAACGTATGTATGTCATAAACCTTTAACGTTTTTAATTGACTAAATAACGGGTTAGAATTTGCA
Source organism: Echinarachnius parma (assembly GCA_037951105.1). NCBI lineage: Eukaryota > Metazoa > Echinodermata > Echinoidea > Clypeasteroida > Echinarachniidae > Echinarachnius > Echinarachnius parma. The sequence continues at coordinate 95,186 of JBAMJV010001421.1, forward strand.
AGATAATTAGAGTGTGTACAAATACGAATTGCTCTCTTCTGCAGAAGAAATATTGAGTTTATTTTCATTTTACTACAGTTTGCCCATATAATATTACAATATGTTATATACGGTAAAATTAAAGTATTATAAAGAGTAAATAAAGATTTATCATTTATCAAATATTTCATTTTATACAAAATACCAATATTCCGGGATATCAAAAATAGTTATATTATGAATATGTTCATTCCAAGACAAATTTGAGTCAATAGAAACTCCTAAAAATTTAGTTGACTGTTTTTCTACCAGGGGTAAACCATCAATAAACAAATTACATTGAGGTTGGTCTTGGGAGTTAATAGTTCTAAAACGAATGAAATTAGTTTTACTTATATTTAAGGATAATTTATTACATTTAAACCATAATGAGATATTACACAAATCATGATTTACAGTATCAACAAGTGTATCAATATTTTTGTGTGAGTAAATTATATTTGTGTCGTCGGCAAAAAAAATGTAAGTTAGAATATTTGATGATCTTATTATATCATTAACATAAATCAAAAATAATAGTGGGCCTAAGATGGAACCTTGAGGAACTCCACATGTGAGGTTCAATTTTGAGGAACTATTGGAATAATAATAAACGTACTGTGTTCTATTTTTAAGATAGTCCTCAAACCAGGATAGAGCAAGGCCTCTGATACCATAGTGTTCTAGTTTATGAAGTAACATTGTATGATCGATGGTATCAAAGGCCTTACTCAGATCCATAAAAATACCTATAACATAATCCTTTTTAGCGAAAGATTCAATTATCTTATCACAAAGTTGAATTAAAGCAAAATCAGTTGAATGATTTTTCCTAAAACCAAACTGATTAGGAATCAAAATATCGTGCTCATTAAAAAAATAAATCAATCTATTATATACCAATTTCTCTAAAATCTTTGAAATGCTTGATAATAGTGATATTGGGCGATAGTTTTGAAGTTTAGATGGGTCATCATTGTTATAAATCGGTATAACTTTAGCAACTTTTAATAAGTTAGGACAGGAACCAGTAGAGAGAGAAATATTAAATATATAAACCAATGGAGAAACAATAAAGTTTATTATTTGCTTAATGAGATTCATACTTAACCCATCCTGTCCTGATGACTTACTTGATTTCAATGATTGAACTATACAAACTACTTCATAAATTGTTGTGGGAGTGAAGAATAATGAATTTTCAGAGGGTTCAAAAAGGTATTGAGAAAAATTATTATTACCAGCATCAATCTTAGAGGCTAATGTGGGACCTATATTAACAAAATAATCATTAAACAAATTTGCACATTCTTTCAAATTATTAATATCTTGTCCGTTGACATTAATGTTTGTATTTATATGTTTTTTCTTACCAGTAAGATCTTTTATAATATTCCAAAGTGAATTATTATTTTGAGTACTCAAAATTTTATTTGAATAATATAATTTGCGGATAGCCGAATAATTAATGTTAACTTATTTCTATATTTGTTTATATTTATCTAAATCATTATTATCTTTACTTCTTAATGCTTTCTTATATAATCGATTGCGAGTCGCAATCGATCGTAAAATGCCCCTAGTTATCCATGGTTGCTTAGCCTTATTTTTATTTAACTTAATTCGAAGCAAAGGAATATTTTTATTATAATAATACATTAGTTTATTCAAAAATATATCGTATGCATTGTTAGCATCTACTAAATTGTATACATCAACCCAAGATTCTGATGCTAAGTCAGCCCGAAAGCTCTGAATATTAGCATCCGTTTCTTTTCGAACGTATATATACTTCATGGGCTCAAGTTTAAATAATTTAATTGTAGGGGAAATAACAAATATGGGGAGGTGATCAGAAATATCAAAATACAATATTCCATTCTGAGTATCTTCATTACAAATATTCGAAAATATATTGTCTATTAAAGTTTCAGTTACATTAGTTATTCGGGTAGCTTTATTAATATGTGGATGGAGGGAATAAGAAGAGAGTGTAGTTAGTAACCTAAGTCCAATATTATTAAATGCAGGTGGAAGTAAATTAATATTATAATCACCCATAATATATGATTTTATTTTCACGCGATATTAAAGAAAGACTTTCTTCTAATCCATCCACAAACATATCAATATTACTATGAGGTAATATATCAATATGGGTGCGGTTCGTTATTCCGAAGGTTCGTTATTCCGAAGGTTCGTTATTCCGAAGGTTCGTTATTCCGAACACGCAAATTTCCTATACCTGAGTGTTCGTTAATCCGAAAATGAAATAGGGTTCGTTAATCCGAACATTTGTTGCATTATTCCGAAGGTTCGTTATTCCGAAGGTTCGTTATTCCGAAGGTCCGTTATTCCGAAGGTTCGTTATTCCGAAGGTTCGTTATTCCGAAGGTTCGCTATTCCTAAAATGAAATCGGGTTCGTTATTCCGAAGGTTCGTTATTCCGAAGGTCCGTTATTCCGAGGGTTCGTTATTCCGAAGGTTCGCTATTCCTAAAATGAAATCGGGTTCGTTAATCCGAAAATGAATTTGGGTTTGTTATAATGCTATAATTTCATATAAAGAGATAAAATAAACTTAAATGTTTGATTGGTCTGGCCAAGGGAGGAACAGGGGGAGGGGTATGCTTAATGCAGGCTGTAAATTAAATAAATAAAACACAAACTATAGTATTATAACAAGCCCGATTTAATTATCGGAATAACGAACCCGATTTTATTTTCGGATCAACGAACCTTCGGAATAACGAACCTTCGGAATAACGAACCTTCGGAATAACGAACCCGATTTTATTTTCGGATCAACGAACCTTCGGAATAACGAACCTTCGGAATAACGAACCTTCGGAATAACGAACCTTCGGAATAACGAACCTTCGGAATAACGAACCTTCGGAATAACGAACCTTCGGAATAACGAACCTTCGGAATAACTGAACCTTCGGAATAACGAACCTTCGGAATAACGGACTGTAACCATCAATATTACTTATACACAGGTTTCGTCTTGTGAAACCGCTGTGGCTAAATATCCATAGAGCTATAATTACAGCCCTATGGAATCTTTCATACGGTGGCCATCACAGAGGTCAATGTGGGCGATCGGTAGACTAAATGAGAATTAGACTAAATGGTCATTAGCCGAAATAGTGTTTAGACAAAATGGTATTAGACGAACTGCTTTTAGACCAAGTGGAAAATAGACCTATTGGTATTAGACGAAATGGTAATAGACCAAATGGCAATAGACTAAATGGAAATTAGACCACATGGTTATAGACCAAACGGTAATTAGACGAATTGCCTATAGACCAAGTGAAGAGTAGCCTAACTGAGAATTATACATGACACCATGACTCTCACATTTTCTGTTTTTTCTGCTATATTTGGACATTTACTACCAGTTTGTGTCTTTGAATAAGTACATAATATTGATTTTGCATTTTTGTATTGAAAATGCTGAAAATGGCCCCAAAAAAGCAAAAAATCAATGTAATTATAAGTGTGACATGAACAATTTTCATTTTCATTTTGTTGACATTAAGAATACAACAATAGTATTCATGCAAACTTATATGTGTCATTATTATAAGACACAAACTGCAACAAGAAAAACCTTTGTTATTGTAGTAAATGTCCTAATCTAGCAGAAAAAACAGAAAATGTGAGAGTCATGATGTCAAAACCTCAAAACCTCAAATTTACAAAATCTGTGATTACTGCTTTATTTAGCCACTGACTACCATAATTAAACTTTATTTTGCTACAATGCATGCCGTGTTAATAGTATACAAAATGATTTTGAATAATTCTCAATGTAAGGGTAAAACAATGTAAATAAGTGAAATGGTGAAGTAACATGACAGCGTGTCATGTTACGTCAGATTTGATACATTATCTATCATATTTTTCTAAAGACACATTGGAATGGCTTCAAACTGTGTCAATTACTTGCACACCCAAAGGTGCTTGTTACCTAAAATAACTGAATCAAAATCAATGATACTTTTGATGATACATACATTTGTTTAAGCAAAACACACATCATGTCCCAACCTGGTGAAATGACCCATATACAAGCGAAAAGTGATAAGTGAAACAATAATCATAAATGATTGAGAAGGAAGGATGATCATTGTAATAAGCAATGTTCCTCCCTTTACTCCTCCAAATGAAAAAGGCACTGATCGAAAATGTGGTCTCCGCCAGGGTTCGAACCTGGGTCTCCGGCTGGGAACGCCGACGCCTTCACCACTAGGCCACGGGGACCGTGTGAATGAAGACATATCCAATTCAGGTCATTGGCGAGCCAATCTCTCGGCCCTGTGTACTGAATTGATCCATGGGGCAGGAGTTACGAACCATGCAAGCAGCCTTTACTTCAGCTGGATCACAATAGAGTCATTCAACATAATAGCGAAAGTGAACTAATACATACAGCTTTGGGTTCTCTCGAATATTTCGATAATTGCAAAGAATAATTATAAATGATTGAGAAGAAAGAATAATAGTAGGCGTAGCTTAATAAGCAATGTATATATTACATATATATGTATATATACTCCGCAAAAAAAAGAAACTGACACTTGTATAAGACCAAATATTTCATATTCATTTACGATAAAATATATGATATTGTATATCAAATTAAAGATAAAATTACCCTCTTCAATATGTGCATGAAATCCAGATAAAATCATTCATGCATGACTTGTTACGGTCAATTAACCACAGCAAGGTCTGTTTTCAAAAATAGCAAAAATGGGAACATCCACTCCACCATATAAATGTTGATAAGCATAATCTAAAACGCTATGTTCATGACATGGCATAATTTTTTCATTACAAATTTGACCTTTTTCTATCTTCATCTCAATAAAAAGTATACATGAAGACAAATTGTGAACGTTATAGGTTTTATTTTCATCCAAAAGTAACCGAAAATTGGGAATTCCATGGCAAAGGTTATTAGTCGCAACACAGTTTGTGCCCTTATTTCAGCATGAAAAAATGGTTTACATTCTTCTCAATAATTCTACCGTAGTCCAAAGATCTTCAAAACCTGATGTCACCCTTGGATCAAACAGTTGGGCGAGTTTTTACATGACATTTCTCTAGGTAACTATGGTTGAAATTGCAGGGGACACATGAAACAAGCCCAAGCTTCATGGCCTCTCTATAGACCAGTATGATGATGCTCTCACAACCTGACCCTGTTTTATTGACCAATTTGTATTTTCAGAGTTTGTTCGTAATACTAAAGTTGAATAATGTCATATTTACTTGCCCCGCACACCTTGTTTTAAATGAAACGCTCACTATCATTTCAGTCGAATGGTGTGGTCCTCCATTGATTTTGCTATTTTTGAAAACAGACCATGATATTGTTAATTGACCATGGCATTTCATGCACGAACGATTACACCTTTAATTTAAACCCTGCATGTAGAGGACTAAATTCCCTTTAATTTGATATATAATAATGTACACTTTATCGTACATTTAATATAGAATATTTCAATTTATACAAGTGTCCAGTTTCTTTTTTGCGGAGTATATATACTTGCAAAAATAAATCCTAAATGATTGAAAAGGAAGAATAGTAGGCGTAGCTTAATAAGCAGTGTTCCTCCCTTAAATCCTCCCAATGAAAAAAGGCACGGTTCGAAAACTGTCTCCGCCAGGACTTGAACCCGGGTCTCAAGCTTAGAACGCTGCGCCTTCACCACTAGGCCAAGAGACGCATGGATGAGAACAGATCCAAATTCAATCCATTAGCGAGCAAATTAATCGGCCCTTTGTATTCAATTGATTCATGGAGAGGGAGTCACAACAATGCAAGCCGCCTGTACCTCAGCTGGATCACAATATAGTGATACAAGTATTGGGTAATACACAACTACATGCGAAAATGTAACGAATACATCCAGCTTTGATTTAGTGTCAGACAGGGGCGTAGACCAACGGGGGGGATGAGGGGGATGCATCCCCCCAGCTCACAAGGTGGGGGGGATGACATGTACAATCATCCCCCCCAGGTTTTAGGGAAGGATATAATATTTGTTGTGTGTATCTGTATACGATTGGGGAAAGAACATTAGTTGTATGAGCAAAGACTTGTTAATTCTACCGTTGAAAAAAGTTAATTTGTACATCTAAATTCCTTTTTCGCTGCGCGCTACGCGCGCGACCAGATAATCTCAGTTTGTTGATGTATTTGCGTATGGTCAGGGGTGAGTATTTCTTTCTGTATACCGGGCCACGTAGCTCCATTTTAGGCTGGCATTGCTCTGGCTACTGTGTGGTGTGCACGAAATTGCACCATTTCAAGTATATAAATGCAAAATCTTCCCGTGGGAGGGGATCCCCCCCACTTCCAAACCCTCCATATTTGACCCTGCCCCAGCCCGCGGTATGCTTCACCCCTCGGGACTCATTCGGATCATATAATGACAGCATAATGGTTAAGTTAGAACTGTGTATGATGCTCCATATAAATACAATATTTGTGTTGGGGTCCATATTTGTCAACTATTTGTTTTCTCCGTGAAAATGTATTTAAAATTTCTGGTCGATCAAATCATGACACCCTTTCCCAGATACAGTCAATGTAGAGCCCGGAATTTCCTCTCTGGTAAGCACTAGATTGCACTATTTAAAGTCCCAAAATGCAAAATCTCCCTTGCATGGGAGCCCTCCCGCCGCTCAGTCACTTCGCTCCCTGTGTGAGGTGCATATCAGTGACAGATCTACGGGGGAGGGGGGGGGGGCGGGGGGGGGGGGGTATGGGGGTTCAAAATAGCAAAAAAAATCGCCGCTTCCTATCTAGGTAAGCACCTAGAATGCACAATTTCAAGTCCCAAAATGCAAAATCTCTCTAGCGTAGGAGGGAGACACCACCCTCCCCCCCCCCCCCCCGCATAGTCACTTCGCTCCCACAGTGGCGGATCTACGGGGGGGGGGGGGGGGGGGTTAGGGGGTTTAACCCCCCCCCCCCCTTGGGCTGCCAAAAAACGTAAAAAACGCAAAAAAATCCAAAAAAATTCGCCGCTTCGCGGCTTGGGCTACCAAACAACGCTCAAAACGTCAAAAATTTTAGCCGCTTCTCGGCTAGGGCTGCCAAAAAACTCCAAAAACGCCCACATTTTTTCGCCGCTTCGCGGCACTCCGCGGCACTCCGCATCGTCATTGGGTCAAACCCCCCCCCCCCCTTTGGCAAAAAGCTAGATCCGCCATGTCCCACGATCATCTTAACATCTACCCCCCCCCCCCCCCCCCCCCCCCCCACTCCCCCCTCCCCCCCCCCATGAGACGACTTTCAAGCAATTGTCTTGGTCTCGAAAAATTGGTCTTGGTCCGGTGAACGGCAAATCATCCCCCCCAGGTGTAAGAACCTGTCTACGCCACTGGTGTCAGATATTGCACAAAATGACATTTGAGATTTCAATCCTATATCAATATCATTGTAAAATACAATTGAAAGATTTGTGAAAGTTTGAAAGAAAACGAACACTGTTTACCTGGGCTAAAAAATTGTGATGAAATTGAAAACATTTTAGTCAATAATAATTTTGATGTGTTTACTCTGTGTGAGACTAGATTAAGTGAATCTATACGGGATTCAGAAATTGAGATATCTGGTTATAATCTAACACGACTGGATATAAATACACCGTGTCCCAGAAAAAAACGAAACCGGGTTTCATGGCAGAAATTTTCTGTCATAATGAATAATTTAATTGATGATATATATATGCCTGGAAAGCTCTGTGTCTCTTCTTTCATTTGATGTGTAACTTATGGCCACATACTTCAAGCATGACTGAATTAGAACAATGGAAAGTGGTGTTACCAATATTCAATTTGCACGCATAAATTTGAAGTTTGGGTGAGTTTTAAGAGTTGTAAACGTACTTATTTTTAAAAAGGACAAACACCACATAAAAGTTCATATTTTTATCTTTTACATGACACCTCATGCTAAAAAAATTCAAGTGAATTTCTTGAGACAAAAGCCACTATACGTTGTGGTTTGGTACAGACCCCCAGACTCGCCTATGAAAAGTTTTGATGAATTTGAAAATGCACTTCAATATTTAGATTCAAAGTCATTCGATTATATTGTTATTGGTGATTTGAATTGCGATATAACAAAATATGTTGCTTCCACTCAGACTAAGAGGCTATTAAGTATTGTAAATGATTACGGCCTGTAACAATTTGTACTAAAGCATACGAGAATTACGCCAGTATCTGCCACGACAATTGATGTATTATATTCATCGAATCACGATAACGTTCAGTTTTGTGACGCGGCTCCAATTACTTTAAGTGTCCAATATATGATTGTTGCGTCTGTTGGCCGAGTGAAAACTCACCCCCTCTAAGCACAAATATGTTAATTCTCGTAAATTTAAACAAATGAACCTCACGGAATTTTGTAATGAGTTACGCAATGAGTCTTGGGATAGCGTCATACTTGAAACTGATATTAATAAGGCGTATACAAAGTTGGTTTCTAAAATTGTAAATAAATTGGATAAATTTGCCCCTATGAAACGCAGACGGGTGAAGCAAAAATCTGCACCGTGGATGAACGCTGACATAAAAACGTTGATGTTTGATAGAGATTAGAAGTACAAAGAAAGCACTTACAACTAAATTGTCAGATTATTGGGAAACTTACAAACAAAATAGAAATCGTGTAACTTCATTGATACGAAAAAGTAAAAGAAAATATGTTACTGAAAACATTCTGAAAAATAAAGGTAATCCCTCTGAAATTTGGAAACTTATTGATACATTGTTAGGCAAGAAAAAGTCAAATGCATTACAATGCATCAAACAAGAGGGTAAGGAGATACGTAATTATAAAGATATATCTAATGTTATGAATGATTCATTTGTTGATGTTCCAAAGTGCCTGAATGAAAAGCCCTTGACAACAATTGTAATCCGGTTGAGAATATTGCTTGCCCTCCTTGTGTGTTTTCATTTGTTCAAATTACTGAATCACAAAATAGTGAAATGTTTTGATTCTATTCCTAGAAACAAGGCTACTGGTTTAGATAATCTGCCAACTAGTATATTAAAAGATTCTTTGCACAATTATATTAAACCTCTATGTCATGTTTTGAATTTATATCTAGCTTAGGGTAAGATACCAGATCCACTAAATTACAGACCAATTTCTGTCCTCTCAGTCTTGTCGAAAGTGTTGAAAAAGCTGGTTTTCAACCAGTTATACAAATATTTTAACGATAATAATCTTTGAACTGATGCCCAATTCGGGTTTCGTCGAATTGTTCAACTTGCCTTGCCCTATTGACAATTACAGAAAATATTCTAAAAGACTTGGATGAAGGACGTGCAGCTGGTATAGTTACTCTACTGAAAAAGGGCATTTGATTTGATACCACACTCAGTTATAATTCAGAAACATTACAAAAATATGGCGTTGATTCTGACAGTTTAACCTGGTTTAAAGACTATCTAACTCTACGGAAACAAGTAACGGTTATCTGTCAGAACCTCGTCAAGTGACCTGCGGTGTACCTCAAGGCAGCATTATCGGTCCACTCTTGTTCATTATTACTATAAATGATATTGCTCAGGTCGTTCGACATTGCAAAGTCTCGCTATACGCAGACGACACATGTCTTTATTTTGCCTCGGCAGATCCTCGTGAACTTGAAAAATGCTTGAATGAAAATTTAAGTGCCATTTCAAATTGGCTTAAATGCAATGGATTGTTATTGAATGAAAATAAATCCGCTTTGTACTTTTTTAAAAGAATATGGCCATTTATTTCACAGGAGACTGCCCTCTTCTTATACAAAGGTCTTATCCAACCACACTTAGATTATTGTTCCATTATTTGGAGAAACGCTGGAAAGTCATATTACGTCAGACAAGTGTCATGCAGAAGCGAGCTCTCCGCTCTGTTCTGCTGGTCGATAACCGCTTCAGTAGTCAAGAAGTATATAGACTAACAAACGTTAAACCGGCAAACTTACGATGGAAAAAACATGCTGTCGTGTTTATATTTAAATTGATTCATGAAATGTTACCCACGTTTTTATGTGATGAAATAATATTTAAAGAAGACTCACACAATCTTCGTTATTCCCGTAGAATTGTGAAGTTATGTAAACCCAAAACTAATTATATGAAGAATGGATGTCTCTACTCAAGTGCTCATTGTTTAAAGGGTACCACCACCCCAAACTAATATTTGTATAATAGAAAGGTAACATCTTTAGTATTCCATTCCATCAACAAGTTCACACAAATATGTTGCAGAAAAAATATATATAATTGGAAACCGCATCACCATCTCAAACATGCGTTTATGCGGTCTGAATTGTCTAGACTACCGCGGGTGCAGCAAGCGAATCGTTCGGAATTATATTGCCTGACAAACGTACGCGTGTGTGGAATTGGCGCACTCGCAAACCAGGAACCAGGAAATAGTAGTGGTTCCGTAAGTGGTGGAAATTGATTGCTTTGTTTATGAATTACTCAACCCTTTGCAAAATGTTAGGTATCTATTTGATATCACAAAACAGTACCAAAACATGAAGTAATGTGTTGTTATTTGCCCGGTGGTCCCCTTTAATAGTTTACCCGAACATGTAAGATTATTGGATAATTTAATAGCTTTTGAAAATGAAATCGATAATATTTTTGCTTAGTTAAGCAAAAACCTGTTGTATGTTCGCCTGTTGATTTAAGTACAATTTCACTTTTATAATGTTTATTTTCAATTTACAATATATTGATAGCTACCGTTTAATTATTTTATTTGTTTAGCTCTTTTATAGTTTATTGTTTTTGTGTAGTTTTCGTTTTATTGTATTGTTATTGTTTACATTATTTGTATTACTTTGTATCACGGCCTCTCTGAAAAACAGCTTGTTTGGATGATCGAGGGCTTTTTACCGTGTTTAAATAAAATAAAACAAACAAACAAACAAACCTAGTGAAAAAACGAATATTGAGTTCATATTTTATCACCGAATACTGATGGTCTGCCATGCATTTGTCACAGTAATTATCAACCGTTTGGGATATTCGCACCCGTGTATGTTTACAGACGTAGTACAGAATTCATTGAATTTGCGCTCGCTGGGTTCAAAGTTCAATCTCCGGAATGTTCCCACGCGTGCTGCAATGCGGATGTGTTTAGCTACGACTATTGTACTTTTTTTTATCAAAACCGTTGATCAACGCTTTTGTAATAATGATATTCAATGATAATTATCTTCATACCAAAGGGACATTTGAAAAATTCTAACCCTATTTTATTCTTCTCTTACCATAAGCTAAACAACACGGCAGAAGAGAAACGAGGAAGCTCCAAGTATTTTTCGTGGAGTTAGACACTTTACAGGCATCACTTTAATAATTTAAAAGAATACTTATAAATGATTGAAAAGGAATAATAGTAGGCGTAGCTCAATAGTCAAGCCGATGTGGAGTGTCGAGTCGAGTCGTGTCATAACAGCGATGAGTTGGTGTATTTTAGAGTGAATTACTAGTGAAATATTCCTATCTAAGCCATGTAACGTGTAATCGTCTTTGTTGACACACTATTTATGAGCGTATACTACCTTTTTTTCTCACTTTATCTTTAGGACGGGACAAGATTGCTATTGTCGTCCATTCTCACCCAACCATTACACCTAAAACAAAGGAACTGCAGATGATGCTGTTTAAAGTCCATCAACCAACATCGTTCAAATGTGCAGCTTATATTGTGATTTTACCTCAGCTTGACCGTCTACAGGACGGCGATGTCAAGGAATTGTCATCTTTTCTCCAGGAGGCTGTAACCAAAACTCCGAATGTTCCTGTGGAAAAAACAACCAAATCAGCGCACGTGAGCAAAAATAAAACAAGCAGTGAGTTTTTAGTTTTCCATTGTGAACAGAACCATTCCAGGATATTGATGTTTTATATTTTGTTTAGAAGATTTATGTTTTTCACTGATTCACCGTAAGCATTGGTAATTAACTATTATACACAGAGGCCTCGGAACCGGGGGGACTGAAGGGGTGGGGGGGGGGGGGGGGGGGGGGGGGGGGCGGGGGCTGCAGCCCCTCCTCTTTTTTGGCTTAACATAATAAAATACATAACATAATAACTATTATAAAAATTAAAATGTGGTCAGCCCCCCCCCCCCCCACCACTTTAAAAACCTTTCCGCGGCTCCAGATACACATAAAGCACGGTCTAGATGTGCGTAGCGCACATCGAACAAAACCGAGAGTGCGAAGACCGTAGTATTATTTGTTTTTATAAAACGAGCTCAACCACGAAATTGTGTATTTTGTTGGATTATTTGAAACAGAGTGACTTGCCACAATTATAGGTTTTCCCGGCCAAATGTGCCCAAATAACATGCATATTTAATTATGTCATTCAAGTTGGAGTGGTTTGTGTAAAACTGCTGTTTAGACTGTTAAATTTTAAAATCCAGAACATTCATCTTCATCAAATTGCATTCAGTTTACAACGAAAACGCATTCACATTGGTCAGAATGTCAACAAATTTGGCAATACACATCCGTTATTCAAATTCGTACTAATTTGCTTGACCTTAGATTTCCGACCGATTTGGGTTTTCTATTTCGTTTGCATGCGGGCTCCTGGCATTTAAATAAGAACGATCAGAACACACAGTATGACGCACCATGAATGCAGGGGGGGAGGGGGGAGGGGTAGAAATGAACTTCCCTTTACAAATATTCCATCACACCTCGACCACCACCACCTAACGTATAGATTTTGTTGCTGTTTTTAGATCAATTCTTAAACCAGATTTCTGTATTGTGTATTTTAGAGACTAATTCTAATCTTTCTTTTCAAATAAACACTGCTAATCAATGTTCACATTTTCACATTTTGACTGGTCACTGCATATGTTATGTAATACTTTTGTTAAATGTTTTGATTTTTTTTTTTCATTTTTCAAACAGTTTTTTCAAAATATAAAGTTATGGATGTGATGTTTTATCGTAATAATTATTAAATGGAGATATCATCAACAACAAAATGAAAAAACGCTTTTGACAATTTAAAAAAAAAAGTGCAAGCATTTTGTTAAGTTTTTGAAAAAAAAAATCGTCTTATTATTTAGGACCAAAATAATTGGAAGATCAAATATATTTATTGATATTTCAGCCGTTTCTGGGTAGATTTTGACCAAATAAAGTTTATTCTGCCATCAAAATTAAATGTTCTCTCAAATTCGACACTCAGTTTTTCATTTCCTCACAAAGAAATTGTGATATGCAGCGCCCTCTGTACCAAAACTGAACTATCCCTTTAATTAGATAAAGTTTCATATTATTGAGCAAAGACCATAACATTAAATTAATTCAGATTGCAATTGTGATAAGTGTGTACAATTTTGAATTTCTACTCATTTATAAAAAGGAAGAGAACAATCATGACAGGCATCATTAAACATAATTAAGACAAATATTGGTCCCAGCTTGTTGCCTTGGGGAACTCCCGCATTGTTGTCGTTAACATCTGAAATCTGACCTTTATACATGACTACCCTGATAGCAGACTGACCTCTTTATGACGTCTTAATTTGGTCGTAAACTGATAAACACGGCATATGTCGTACAAACGATCAGAAAAAGACGTCATTATGACGTATTTCAAAGACCATTTTTGACATGATGACTTGTGTCGTATAAAAGACGTAATAATGACGTCATTATAACATTTTTAAACGACCATTTTTCCACTATTTATTTGTGTCGTATGAAAGACGTAAAAACGATGTCATTGTAACGACGTTTAGAGACTATTTTTGAGAATGTAGTAGTGTCGTATAGAAGACATGATAACGACGTCTTTATGATGTCGTTTAAAGACCATTTTTGCCATACGGGTTTATGTCGTATCGACAACGCTATAAAGATGTATTTTTGACGTCTTTCCAAGACTATATTTTGCCATCTTTTTTTGTCGTATGGACGACCTTTTTACTACGTCATATTGACGTCTTTCAAAGACCAGTTTTCCAAATATGTTGTATCTTATGAAAGACGTTACAACGACGTCTTTATTACGTATTTCAAAGACCTTTTTCACTATTTATTTTGTCATAAAAACGTCTTAAAATTGACGTCTTTATGATGTCTTTTAAAGACTATTTTTGCCATTATGGTTTGTGTCGTACGACGACCTCATTACGGCGTCGTTGTGACGTCTTTAAAAAACATTCGATCCCAATTATTTGTTGTCGTATAGCCGACGTTATTACATCGTGATAAGGACGTTTTTCAAAGGCATTTTACAAATTGTTTTTGGCGTATGGACGACCTTTTTACGACGTCATTATGAAGTCTTTCAAAGACTAGTTTCCACATGCTTTGTCGTATGGGTGACATGATTACGACGTCATTATTACGTCTTAAAAATACCATTTTTTACTATTTATTTGTGTCATAAGGATGTCTTTATGATGTCTTTTCAAGACGATGTTGCACTTAAAGTTTATATCATAGGGACGACGGTATTACAACGTCATTATGACGTCTTTACAATACTAGTTTTGCCATAATTTGTATGTCGTATGAACGACCTTATTACGACATCAATGTTACGTCTTTTAAAGACCATTTTTGCAATTACTTTTGTCGTATGGACGACTTCATTCAAAGATTAGTTTTCAATAGCTTTGTTTGTCGTTTAGGTAACATGATTACGACGTCATTATTACGTCTTTCAAAGACCATTTTTTCACTACTCATTTTTGTCATAAGGACGTCGTAAAAATTACGTCTTTTAAAGACCAATTTTGCCATTAAGGTTTATGTCGTGTGGACGACGTTATTACGTGCTTATGACATCATCCAAAGACTAGTTTGTCCAATTAGTTTTTGTCCTATGGATGACGTTATTACAACATCACTATGATGTCTTTCAAATACTTATTTTCACTATTTTTTTGTCGTATGGATGACATGATTACGACGTCTTTATGAATCCGGGGAAAAAAAACACAATTTGTGTCGTATGGACGACAATATTATGACGTTATTGAGAATTCTTTAAAAGACAAGTCATTCGCTATCATTTATGTTGTATGGCTTACATTATATCTGGTTTTCTTCACATATGCAAGAGTGTTGTGTTCTGTTATGAATGCTGTATATTTTGCATTTTCCTTCCTTTTCTTTACAGTTAGGCGTTAAACAGTATATTATTTATTTTACTATCTTTATTTACTATTATTTACACTGGATATGCAAATAATTAGTCTAAATTACCTTATTATATGTATGCTCATTACATCCATTGTCCAATGTTGCAATGGTGGCAACCAAGCTTAAATATATCTAATACATACATTTATTTAGATCATGACTTGATTTATTCACTCATAAAAAGATTAAAAACAATCTTGGTGGGTATGGTCCCTAAATGAAGCAGCTGCTTCAAAACAAACACTTTCACAATAAAATACAACTAGTAAACAAAACAAGACAAAAATGGAGTAGGAGTGAAATGGAGGAGAACTGAGATTATGCATGTGTAAAGGGAGTCTTTGTATAATTATGTTTGTATGTTAAGATGAAGCGCTCTGTAAATGGGGTGGGAGGGAATTCGAAAGTGTTGGACCTGCAAAAGAGACTGCTCTTTGTGAGACTACTGTTATTGAAAATAAATATGATAATCATTACAACTACGCAATGAGTGGCAGTCGTCTTTGATTTCAGGGTTTTACCATGTGCAAATGAGTACCAATAATTAATTCCCGACTCAAAGATTCCCTAACATAATTTATTTCATCAAAACTTACCTCTGACCTAGTATAACAAATACGCAATTTAGCTGAGTATCTGTATAATGCTAATACAACAAATGTTGCCAACGTAGTAACCTTGCTGAATTATCTAAATAAACCTTTTAGGCTTTAGCAGATGAGAAAAAACAAACACATATTGGACTGTCTATAACATATCATCGCCTACAGGAATAATTCATGATCGAGTATAAACGATGGTATCAAAGTGGAAATAACCCAATGATGCCAGGGTAATAATATTGCTAGATTTGCTAAATAATCCCTTTAGAACATAAGTAAAAACAAACAAACAAATTTTGGACTTATGAATGTCTACAACATATAGGATCGCCTACAGGAATAACGCATGATCGATTATAAACGACCGGAGCAAAGTGGAAATAACCCAATGATCCCAAGGTGGTAATATCGCTAAATTTTCTAAAGAAACCTTTTAGAACATGAATATTTAAACAAAAGAAAATAGGACTAATGATTAACGTCTACAGGTCTAATGGATACAGGATTAATTCATGATCGATTATAAACAATTGCAGTAGAGTGCAAAGTAAAATTCCAATTTGTATAACTATTTACATTGAAAACATTGTTATTATGATCTTGTTTTTGCAGATATTAAAACTAATATAATGTAGTGATTATAAATCAATAAGCTGGAACGCTTACTATTGATAAGCGACGTTTCGCCAATGTGTTGAGGGGTCTGTTATAAGTCTGTGCAGGAATCAGCGTACAGCGTACAGCGTTCGCGGAGACCGGACGTGTTTCGTCTTTCTCTCCCTCGCTCTCCTTATTCTTATATATTCTTATATATAGTTTGTTTGTTGGTTGTAGCATTGCTTTTTGGAATTTGAATAATTAGTTTTGGAGTTTTGGTTTTGGAAATACGGAGTTTACTTTTGGATCTATGGCACCGTGGTTAAGGTAAGCAAACATATAGCGGGTTTATTTTTTGCACTGCACAATCTAACAGTAACACTCGGTTTCCCGCCATTTTAGACATCGTCTAAAAAGGCGGCTAATGACCCTAACATGGATGTAGAACCTGGAACTGATTACGAAGACTTTCAAGAAGTTCTTACACCTAAACAACGACGACGTGGAAAAAAAAGAACAAGAATAGGGAGCCTCAATGTAGAAAATTTAAAAGGACATATTCCCTCCAAATATTCAACCGACTCGGACACCCAAGATATACCCTTTCAAACCCCAAGACAAGCCCCACTACCCAAACAGGAGGATGAATTAAAGATCTTGTTATCATCGATTGATAAAACAAAAACTAAACAAATGTAAGCCCACTCACAATTGCGAAAGCAATCTAAAAGGTGGGTGGTTCAGACCCAGTACAGGCTGTCAAACAAATCAGTAGTGGAATTTTGATTGTGTGCAAGCACATTAAGCAGTACAGATTGCTACAACAGATTGAGACCATTGGCAACATACCGGTCAAGGTAGTAGAACGCCAACCAGGGGTAAGGGGAATTATTTTTGGTGTTCCGTTAGACGTGTCGGAAGAGGAGATGAGAGATGAATTGAAGGGACAGAATGTCATTGGTGTGGTTAGAATGACAAATAAGGGAACGCTAAATGAAGTCAAAGACACAGACAAAGGCATTGTGGATACAGAAAGGGGAGATTTAAATCGCAACCCAATGAAAAGTGTCATTTTGACATTCAAGAGTTCAAATCTCCCGATAAATGTACGCTTCTGCTAGCATGCTTTTCAGGTTAAACAATACATCCCCTAAGCTATTCGATGCTACAAGTGTCAACGCTTTGGTCATTCTATACAACAATGTCGGCACAAAGAGAGATGCGTTAGGTGAGGGGAAGAGCACAACTTTGATTCTTGCCCATAAAAAGAAACACCAAAGTGCGTAAACTGTGGAGGCACCCATTCGGCGGCCTATGGTGGCTGCCAAATAGCCAAAACCGCACAAGCAGTTCAAAAGGTGAAAATAGAAAATAAAATTTCGTATGCCCAAGCAACAAAGATTTATTCTACAAATCCAAACGAAAATGGTGCAGTAGCCCCTCCCCTGGAAAACAATCTAGTAGCCATGGTCACAATAGTGCTCCCGATAAAAGTAAGACATTAAATAAAGTAGTAGGAGAATCAATCCCTTCAACAAGCAGTGCTGGAATATCAACAGGTATACTCCTGGATAAAGTAGCCACTCAAACCGCACTCACTACCCGCACAAATGAAATACCAATGAAACAAAATCAGCAAAAGACTAAAAAATAAAGGAGTGAAAAAGACTTTATTCCAAGAAGGAAATCCCCAAGATAAGAACAACATTTCGATAGAGGATGGTGAAAAGTTCATTAATCTTATAATGGCATTGATTTCAGTATTTATTAAGGACAATAACCAAATTGATGAGTTATATAATATTAATATGATTAAAGTTGCAGCCGAAAGGCTCCTACAAATTAAAGAGAAGGCCTTCATAAATGATGAAAATTGTTGAATTTATTATGTTGGCCGCACTCCATATTCTGCAATTGAACGCCCAAGGTATGTTTTGGCACGGCCAAGAATTAGTGCATTTTTTACATAATACTGAAATGACGTACCAGGCCATTTGTATACAAGAGACATGGTACGATGGAAATGGAATTTTGAATATACCTCACTATCAGTGTTTATATAGGAACAGAAAGGAGCAATCTAGAGGAGGGTGTGCTATATATATTCATAATTCAATGGATTATGACGCATATATGCGATGAAGAGATAGAATTGCAAACAAATATCCCTATTTGTAGGGGGGGGGGGGGGGAAGGGTTACATTAGTTAATTTTTATAATCCATGTAAGAAGCTAGATGAACATATTTTGGATACGATCTTTTCTTATGTAAAACAACGTGATTATATAATTGTGGGTGATTTTAATGCCCACAATACTCGTTGGGGGAGTGATAAAAATGATGCAAATGGTAACATTATTGAAAAGGCGTTGGAAAAATATAATGCAGTCATTATGAATGATGGCTCGGGTACAAGAGTAGATACCCATTCAGGAAAATTATCTCACTTAGACTTGACAATTATTTCTCCCTCTCTTGCAGGCAAGGGCAATTGGAATGTAGTAGGACTCTTAGGAAGTGATCATTATTTAATAGAATTGATGATTAGTTTGAAAGATGGTGTGAAAACTCCTCAAGAAAATAAAGAGGAAGAGGAAAGGTTTTTTGTTAAAAATATTGATTGGGAGAAATTCAGATTCAAATGTGAGAACACATTCAAAGATGTAGTAGTCGTTGATGATGTTCAAATATGTTATGATAATTTTATGAACGGTATATTGAAAGTTCTTAAAGAAATATCTCCACCACGTAAGAAACATCATAAACATGATCCTATCCCTTGGTGGAGTAATGATTGCTCTTTCAAAATAAAAGAAAGAAATGAAGCAAAAAATAAACTTTCGAGATGCATATCAGTAATGAATCTTTCAATTTTCAGACTGCAAAAGCAGAAGCCCCAAAAAACATTCGTTTAGCCGAACAAACTAATTGGAAACAGTTTTGTTTAAAAATAAATCGTTACACCAATGAAACATTGATTTGGAAATGTATAAAACGAATGAATCGTCAAAGTGTGAACAATAACAAGTTTCCCACTTTGAAAATGAATGAGAAAGAACTCTTTGAGGACAAAGAAAAGGCTGATGCACTCTCGAAGTTTTATTATGAAGATGGGGCTCAAATGGATAATGGTAACGGAGGTGACGCCTTTGTGTTTGATATATATATACTATGAAAGATGAAGCTTTGGATATGGTTATTAATGAACCTTTTAGTATAGAAGAATTAGAGAAATGTTTAGACATTAAGAAAACATCCACACCTGGTCATGATAAGGTTCCTTATAAAGTGTATAATAATCTCCCTCCTGTAGGGAAAGACATGTTGTTAAAGTTGTTTAATATAATTTGGACATCAGGAGTTGTTCCTATATCATTATCACCATGTTTTATTCAAATTATGGAAAGAATGGTAAAAGAAAGATTTGGTTTGAATTGGTTTGTAGAAAAACATGAGATTCTACCTCCTTTTCAATTAGCTTTTAGAAAAGGAAGAAGTGCTATGGATAATGTTGTGTTTTTAGAAAACATAATTCAATAGAATATTAATAATAAAAGTCAAGTCATGACAGTCTTTCTGGACTTGGAAAAGGCGTACGATACGCTTAACATTAAGGGCCTTCTTTGTAAGTTAGAGGAAAGAGGAATAAAATGTAGAATGTTAGTGTTTTTGCACAATTACCTTACAGACCGGTCGTATCAAGTTCGCATAAACAATCAATGTTCAGAAACAAAGAAGTTATGTAAAGGACTTCCACAGGGAAGTATCCTATGCCCCCGTTTATATAATGTTATGATGTCAGATATACCTGTGAACCCACATGTGGGGATTTTAATGTATGCTGACTATATTGTAATTGGGATTGCAAGCAACAACGTTAAGTTTATGGCAAAAAAGGTCAAGAGTATTTAAATGATCTTAATGTGTGGTTTAAGAAATGGGGTCTATCCCTTTCCTTGTTGAAAATTACACCACTACTCTTAAATAAGAATGTCAGCCCCAAGTTCCCTGTTATTCAGGTGAATGGGGTAGATTTAGTATTTAAATTGAATCATAAATTTCTTGGTACATTGTTTGATAGTAAACGTACATGGCATCCTCATGTAGAAAATGTTATAAAGAGATGCACAAATAAAATAAATATATTGAGATGTCTTTCAGGGACAAAATGGGGCAGTTCCTCAAAGTATTTGTTGATGGTATATCGTGCATATATTAGATCATTATTGGACTATGGGTGTGAGGCATACGATAGCACCTCTGAGAGTTTTGAGAAAGGATTTAATACTATTCAATATCAATCGTTAATGATTTGTATGGGAGCCCTCCCACTCACGCCTTTAGACGCACTTTAAGCAGAAACAGGAGAAGCACCACTTGATTTAAGAAGGCAAATGTTAGTAGATAAATTTAAATGTTCAATAAGTAGAATAAAGTTTCACCCTTTATTACTACATATTCAACCCTGTTGGCAGTTTGAGTACTTACACACGAAGGCCTGTAACAACTTTATAGAACTTTGGAAATAAAGATAGAGGACATGGAATCCCTTTCTGTTCACCATGTACCACCATGGACACTTGCCGTCCCAAACATTTCATTAGAATTAAAACAATATATAAATAGAAATGATAATCCACACTTTATGTTACAATGTAGTAAAGAAGTAATACAAACTAAATGGCATTCTGAACTCGCATATATTCACAGACGGTTCGCACGTCCCTGGACAGGTCACTTCATCAGCAGGGTTTTGGGTTCCAGCATTCTCTTATAAAGAAAGTAAACGACTCTCATACTCTTCATCATCGTTCAAAGCAGAATTAGCCGCAATTATATTAGCTCTAACATGGGTGGACCAATTAGATAACTTGCATGTTGGTGTTGTAATATTGAGCGATTCTTTGAGTGGACTCTTACCAATACGCAATACAAAAGATGATAATATGGTTAAAGAAATTTTGATGTTCTTAACCCACGTAAAGTATAAAAACTGTAATATTGCTTTTGAATGGATTCCTGCCCACTGCGGCATCCAAGGAAATGAGATGGCAGATAAGTGCGCAAAATCTGGTCTTAATGGCCCTACAAAGATATTTAGTAAGAAAACTTTGGAAGAAGCAAAACATGAATTGAGTAATAATATGCTCAAAGTGTGGCAGGAGAAATGGTCAATATCACATGCATTATTGAAACATGTATTACCTCGTCTTCCCACTAAATTTAGAACTTCCCTTCCTAGGAAGGAAGAGAAAATAATAAGACGCTTACGATTAGGAGTATAGGTTTGAATTATGACTCGTACAAACTGGGCTTTCATGAGAATTTTTTTTGTGAGAGATGTCAGGTAATATAAACTGTACATCATTTTTAGTAGTATGCCCACAATATATGATAGAAAGAGCCATGCTCATAATTGAAACGGGTATAAATGAAGGAGAAGAGATAATGGAATTGTTAAAAAGTGGTGATATTACTACACAAAGAGCCCTTGTTCGATTTGTAAACAGGACGGCTCGTTTTGTAGGCTTTTGAATAAATTATGTTATGTATATGGATCATAAATAGTAGGAGTGAGTATTGTAAAGTTTTGATGGACTTGTCGTTATAATTTAATTAATTTAATAATACACTGTCGAGTGTTGTATAATAATGCGTTTGTATGTTAATGTTGATGCCAATTTAAGCTACACATCAGTGGCGGGAGTCCCAATGTGAGAGCAGGGATCATACATAGTAAGAGTGATCATTGTAAAGTTTTGTTTGACTATGTATTATCGCTATAATTTAATTAATCTAATGATACAGTGTTGAGTTTTGTATATTAATGTTAATAACCTTTTTGTTGATGCAAAATATACACATTTGTGGCGGGAGTCCCTATGTGAGAATAGCATCGAAATGAGTAGGCGTGTATATTGTATTATTTTGTTTGTCGTGTCGCTACATGTTTTTTGTATAATTTAGTTAATCTCATAAAATATTGTCGAGTGTTGAAGCCAAGCTGCACATCAGTGGCGGGAGTCCCAATGTGAAAGCAGGCACCAAAAATAGTAGGAGTGATTTGTGTTTATTTTGTAGTGTATTATGATTATCTCAGTTTGTAAGTGAAGTGACAAAAAAAAAGACAAAGTAACCATGTATTATGTATTTGCACCAACATGCACAAAATAAGCCCACGAAATGTTTGCACTAATTTGTTTAAGGATTAGTTTATTAATATGAAGAAGGAAAAAAAAACGCATATCGCGATAATTCATTGGTATAGCTTTAAAATAGGGTTTATTATGAATATATATCTGTTTCGCTCGGTTACGCATTATTATTATAATATTATAATTAAGTGTTGGAGGCCCACACCCACATATGTGGCGGGAGTCCCGATGTGAGAGGTGGGCTTTTTTTACTGAAATAAGGAAAATTGTTATATTATAGTATATAAAAAAGTAGTATTCATAATATAGGTAGGAAAGCAAAAAAGAAATATCGCGATAGTTTTAGCGGTGCCATAGAAATAATTTGTTGATGACATATAAAATGTTTTTTAAATAATTTTAAAATATGTGAAGAAGAAATAAATCGAAAAGCAAATGGCAACAATAGTCAGATTTGACTGATTGCCACCAAACTCAACAAAAAATCAACAACAACAACAGCGTCACGCACCACCGCATTCGGAGTGCGTGAAAGACGTTTCGGATTTCACGGACGTATGGCAAGCCGTTTTAACATTTATTCCTATTTCTTGATATCAAGAATTCAATTCTTGATATCAAGAATTACCATTGCTTTACAACAGAAAATCATTTTTTGATATCAAGAATTCATTTCTTGATATCAAGAAATTAATTCTTGATATCAAGAATTCATTTCTTGTTATCAATAATTCGAATTCTTGATATCAAGAATTCGAATTCTTGATATCAAGAAATGATTTTCTGTTGTTAACCAATGGTAAATCTTGATATCAAGAATTCGAATTCTTGACATCAAGAATTCGATTTCTTGATATCAAGAATTCATTTCTTGATATCAAGAGTTCGAATTCTTGATATCAAGAATTCGATTTCTTGATATCAAGAATTCATTTCTTGATATCAAGAATTTATTTTTTGATATCAAGAATTCGATTTCTTGATATCAAGAAATCAATTCTTGATAGCAAGAATTCATTTGGATATCGAACGCAAGATTTGAGCAGGAATACAATTTGATTTCGAACGCAAACTTTGAGCAGGAATACAATTTGATTTCGAACGCAAACTTTGAGCAGGAATACAATTTGATTTCGAACGCAAACTTTGAGTAGGAATACAATTTGATTTCGAACGCAAACTTTGAGCAGGAATACAATTTGATTTCGAACGCAAACTTTGAGCAGGAATACATTCTGATTTGGAACGCAAAAGTATTGCACGAATTCATCCTGAGCGGTGCGGTGTCTAGTCTAGATTCAGGACGTGCTTTATGAACACACACCATAGAGCTGTATGGGAAAGAGCTCTATGACACACCAAGGAGGTATAGTACCTCCTTGGACACACACACACACACGTGTACACACCACGCTATACGACTCGTCACTAGAGCCAAAGTAAACAAAACTGCGAGTATCTGAGCCCATATATCGGCCACGTGCGTTTATTTCGTGATATGCTGCCAATAAACGTGCACAAACCTGTTGTAATGATTCTCCCTTGTGCAATAAATATGTCCATGTGTTTTTCGGAATGATCAATTGTAAAATATTACTTGTATTTTAGTTGAAATAGTAACGTCAGATATGATATTTTTAAAGCAAAATAACTTCTAAAAAGACTTACAAAATACGCATTGTAAATGCACAATTTGGCAACATATCACAAATTCATTAGTTCCGCATGAATTCTTGATATGTTGCCAATTTATTATGATCTCAATGCGTGTTTTGTGAGTCAATCTAGATGTCTTTTTGCTGAAAATGATCAGATCTGACAGTATTATTAACTGACGTTATCGAAATTATTTTGAAATGAATTGCGCAGTTAAAATGTGAATATATCATTACACACGTGGCAATCTTTGCTACAGGTTTGCGCATTGTCTATTGGCAACATATCACGAAATGATTTCTTGATATGTTGCTGTTTTACGTTTTTCAAAGACGCGTTTTGTATGTTTTATAACAAGTAATTAAACTAGTAAGAATCACACCCAATATTATCAATGTAACATTAATTAATAGTCAAATTATTAAACAGTATGAAATGAAAATTTTCTACAAGGAAAATCACCGAGACAATCAATGCACTGCAAACTGGCAATATGCATTCTTGCGATACATTGACTTCGACATCGCACCGCTCAGGCAGGATACGAATTCGTGCACAACTTTTGCGTTCGAAATCGAACCACAATGAATTTGAGCACAACTTTTGAGCACGAAATCAGAATGAATTTCTGCATTACTTTTGAGCACGAAATCAGAATGAATTTCTGCATTACCTTTGCGCTCGAAATCAACTGTGAATTTTTGCATTACTTTTGCGCTCGATATCAAAACAATTCTTGCAATAGTCTTGCGTTCGAAATACGAATTGAATTCTTGATATCATGAATTCTATTTGTTGATATCAAGAATTGAATTCTTGATATCAAGAAATGAATTGTTGATGTCAAGAATTGAATTGTTGATATCAAGAAATTAATTCTTGATATCAAGAAATTAATTCTTGATATCAAGAATTGATTTCTTGATATCAAGAATTGATTTCTTGATATCAAGAAATGAATTCTTGATATCAAGAAATGATTTTCTGTTGTAAAGCAATGGTAATTCTTGATATCAAGAATTGAATTCTTGATATCAAGAAATGAATTCTTGATATCAAGAAGTCGAATTCTTGATATCAAGAATTGAATTCTTGATATCAAGAAATAGGAATAAATGTTAAACCGGCTTGCCATACGGACGGCCCTGTCCCACGCGTGCGAAAGGTTAAAACGGAGGCCCCCCTTCTTGTTTAGGCTGGGTTGGTCCACTCTTTCCCAGATGGATTCTTTGACACCGCGCTCGTGCCACTTCTTCTCCCTGTCCAAGATAATAACTTCTTTCGTATCGAAAGAGTGGTTGTTGTCTGTGTTGTGGGTGAAGACCGCGGAGTCTGGTATGCGCACCGCAGCACTAGGTCTTCGGTGTTGGTTCATGCGTGCTTTCAATGATTGTTGTGTCTCCCCAAATATAATTCGTTGCAGTCCTCTTGTTTGCACCGAATACCGTAGACCACGTTTCTTTTCTTTTCCTTTGGAACGCGGTCCTTGACATGTACCAGTCTTTGCCTCAAGCTGTTTTGCGACCTGAAAGTTGTGGAGATGCTGTGTTTAATGAACAACCGCTTGATGTTGTCCGAAAGATCATGTACATAGGGGATGGCGACAGAAGTCTTTCTGGTTTGATTTTGGTCCAAGTTGACGTTTTCTTGTGTTCTGTCTTTGTCACGCTTGGGGTGTTTCGCTTTGTCAAATGACCACTCAGTGTAACCACAGCCTGCAAGGGCTTGCTTGATGTTCTGTTTTTTCTTAGTTGCTCCTGTAGGGTCTTTGACAACTGTGTCCGCTCGGTGGAAGAGGGTCCTGATTACCGAAAGTTGTTGCACAAGTGGGTTGTGTGAGCCGAAGTCCAGGTATTGATTGGTGTGCGTGGGTTTACGATACAGACTCGTCTTCAGTTCACCCTCCGATGTGATTCGTACTTCCACATCTAGGAAGGCGAGTTTCTGTTATTTCGGTTCCTCTTGTGTGAATTTGATGTTCTCGTCCTGAGTGTTGATGTGTGTGAAGAAGTCATGTTGTTCCGACTTCTTTATGATCCCGAAGGTGTCATCTACGTATCTGAGCCAAATTCGCGGTGCTGTTGATGTGTACGATGATAATACTGCCACTTCAAAGTCCTGCATGTACAAGTTAGCTACAATGGGAGAGATGGGGGAACCCATCGCGCATCTATGTTTTTTAATGTAATGCTGTCATTTGAATGAGAAGTAGGTGGTGTTCAAACAAACCGTAACAATGTCAATGATCTGATCGATGTTCAGTGAAGTGCGTTCGTGTAGTTTTGTGTCCTCCTCCAAGTAATTTCTGGCAAGTGGTGGGATCGATGTAAATAGTGCACTTACATCGTATGAGATAATCGTCTCATCTTGGTCTAATCTCAATTGACTAATCCTATCCACGAACTCTGTTGTGTTGGTAATATGGTGTTGTGTATTACCAACGAGAGGACCGAGAATGCGAGCTGTGAATTTAGCAAGATTATACGTAACCGAGTCAATGCTACTTACTATCGGCCGCACAGGGATGTGTTCCGGTTTGTGCACTTTAGGTAGCCCGTATAAAGCTGGGACCGTGGGTTCTGTTGCAGGAGTGAGAAAACGTTTATGTTCGTCGCTGATTACTCCCTCTGTGTGTATCTAGTTTATCACTGATGTGACTGCCTTTCTATAACCATTAGTGGGATTATATCCAATCTTCTTGTACGTTTTCCCGTCTTTCAATAGATCATTGCATTTGTCCGTGTAGTCCTTTTCATCCAACACAACAACACACCTTCCTTTGTCGGCTGGTACAATTACAATGTCCTTTTCTATCTCCAAATCTTCGAGAGCTTTGCGTTCGAGTTTTGAGATGTTTGATTTCGGTGGCTTGGCGTTCGCGATTAAACTACTGACATCATGCCGTATTTCCTCCGCAGCCGCTGGGGGTATCTTGCCTATACGCGAATCGCGGTTTTGGTCGCCGTGATCAGTTCGGTAGTCGGGGGTCTTTGCGATGTAATGGTAAAGTTCAAGCCTTTGCCCAGCACGCTGGTTTCACTTTTCGATAAAGTTCTTGAAGATAGGTTTCTTACCCAATTATTCGGGGTTTGATTTTCGTGATCTTGCGGTGTCCTACATCTCCAATTATTGTCCAAATCAGCGTGAGACGAATGTGGGTTTCGTAATTTTGCGAACTTTTCAATATGGAGGCGTTTGATGCGATCGTGTTGCGCTGACTGCGCATGCGTCGTATGTTGGTCTATTCTTTGAGCGATTTCCGCGGGAAATTTCTCGCTAATCTGGCTTTTTAGCGTGTCCTTATTATTTCGTAGACTGTCCAATTTATAATTAATTTGCCTGATTCTTTCATTAAACAGTTTCTTTTCTGCGTTTTTAGTAATATGTTCCGCTCTGAATCCTCGAATATTGCTAGTGAGTGTTACACTTCGTGGGGTAATGTCATTGTGTAAGCACCACAAATTGAATCTTAAATGGTTCCGAAAGTTCGCGATTTTCCTTGCCGTATTTTCATGATTCCTGCACATCCTTACATGGTCCCGACCATAATTATATGAACTCAATATTATTTGTTTCACTAGGTAAACAGTGGACGTTTTATTCCAAACTTTTACAAATCTTGTAATTGTATTTTACAATGATATTGATATAGGATTGAAGTCTCAAATGTCATTTTGTGAAATATCTGAAATGACTGGCAGTGTCAGTGAGTTAATATTCATGAATTCATATTTGTATTTAGTTTCGGGTGTCATGCTAGGAAGTAAAGGACCCATTGACATAATACACAAAACGCCGTGTGCTACGTTTTTAGCGATTCGAGCGTACTAGGTAATGTATCCAATGTATGCAATGCGATGAAAGAACTGCGAATGCACGTATTCGATGAGAACATTCGCTTCATTGGGAACGCAGCTATATTGGTAACAAAATTATGTTCCAGCTGATAACAAACGTATGGTATTCAAATACTATGCCCCTTACCTATAATCATAGCCCCATCTCCTTGGCTATACTCATTACCTTACACAACATACATGTCAATCTTCTGAATATCTGTGTAATATATGGTTTGGTTTAGCACAGAGTTGATGTTTAGCATGAACCTTTTAAACCGTTCTAATTCCACTAAAAGTGATCCGCAAATTTTGTACAATATCAACCAAATTCACTTGGGGCTTTCCATTCCTCTTTTTTCCTATTTGATTAAACGTGTGAGAGGTAATAATGCCAGAAGTACAAAGTCAGAGGTAATGTCAGTGGCGTCAAAATGTACCAGCACTGTCTTACACAAAACGTCAAGACGCATGCTACTGAGTGAATGTATTATATTCCCTTCTTGCATATCATAATGCATATTTTATAAATGACTGTGTATGATGCAGATTATCAAAGGGAAGCCACTACACCGCATCAGAATGACGCTCGGGATCGCGATCGATACAGTGAGAGAAGAACGACACAACAGACTGATGAAGGCGGAACATCAAGCGACCGGCGTGATGACAGTGATTTATCGTGCGATCGACCACATGAGCGCAGATCACAACGCGACCGATACAGTGAAAGTGGTGAGCAAAAAAAAACTATGAAACATAATAACCTGCACCATGCACCATTACGGTAGAAAAAAAGAGTTATAACTTCACCATGCTCAAAAGTTATACACAATTCCAAAACGACTAATTAAAACCCTGTTATCATTCAAAAAGTGCCGTTAAAACTCAATAGGGCGCTACTAAAAGATCATTGGTTTTAACCCTTTTTCATACAAAATTGTCCATTTAATGTTTGTTAAAATAATTATTCAATACAGATATCATCAAGGACGTTTTAAAAACCTATTCAGATTTGTTTCAACGTAGTCTTCGAGCATTAATAAAAAATATATATAAAAAATCTACATATCGCCCGGTGATTCCCGGTGAATAGTATTTTGGATAACAAATATATTTATAGATATTTCAGCCGTTTGACGGTAAGTTTCTCATTATCTAACCAAAACAATATTATCGGGGGTGGGGGGGGGGGCGGGGGTGAGGGGTGGGGGGCACTTCGGTAAATACCAATACTTAACGCTACTTTTAAAGTTACAGATTAAGAAATATTATACAAAAATGTACTTGATCGAAAATGAGATCAAGAGTGTATGGTTTGATGAAGACGAACAAATACTCGGTTGTATTATTTATTACGAACAATGCATTGCTTTGAAAAAATAATAAAGCCGTTAAGATTGGTAAAAAAACGGAAACGGAAACGGGAACTGCAAATCAGATATAAAACAAGTACATGATTTGTACTAGTTCCATGCTAATTCTATATCGATGATGTGGCTATAGGTTATATCTACTTAACACATGATCGCTCAGTTGCTAAATAGTGATTATTTAGCGGGTATACACCCCTAGTTAAGACAAATAAAATGTTTGTTGCTTACCAAACCGTATAATTTGAAATGGATTTAGCATGGAACTAAGCTAGCGGGGTTATATGATAACACTGGGTGAGATTGACATGATTAACGTGTTTATTTTGATTGCAAAACTTGTGAAATTGTATGCAAAGACACGAATTTGAATTCACGGAAGGCGTTATTACGTAATCGCAAATCGTCTTGCTTTAAATTGAATTCAAACTTTACGAAAAAGAAACACGTTTTAATTCGAATGAAAACAAAATGTTTTTGAATGACCATTTTATGAATTCAAATGCTAATAAACGAATTTGAACGAAAATAACAGCTGCGGTGACAGAATCGGCGAAATTGAATGAACATGAAATGAATTTGGGTGGCCAACTTACGAAATTGACCGAGAAATCCTATATTATTGAAGCAACCATTCACTGCGCAAGTTCTGCCAGAATGTTCCCCCTTTTTGTGGGGTATCCATATTAACATAAATATGCAGAAAACGGCTAAAAAATCGATATAGAGAGTGCGTGTTGGGCGCTAATGCCGTTAGCTACCGGTACGTGACTTGACCGTGGAGAGAGGTGCCGCGACACTTTCAAAAGTAAAACCATCGATTAAAAGGTCGCCAAATGGCTTAAATGCTTATCAAAATATTACAACAGACCATCGAGGGATAAGGACTAAATGCGGTGAGTAATACGAACTAATTTAGATGAGTTTCAAGACAAATTAAATGATGCAAAAAAAAAGAAGAAAAAAAAGCGTGTGAAACTGCATTAGCGCCTGTGTGTTGTAATCGGAGGGGAACACCTCAGCACTTGCGGATGATGCACAACCCGCAAACGGCGAGTCGTGCCGTCGGATCGGTGTATATTGGTAAAAAAGGATGTTCCAGCTGAAAAGTATGGTATTCAGTGGCGTAGCTACGGGGGAGGGGGGGGGGGGGGGGGTGGGGCACGGTGGGTGGCACGTCCCCCCCGTTTGTCCAAAAAAAAAATGACATTAAGCCAAATGTTAGTGTGTGTAACGTAGGCTCGATTGTGTTTGGTTACTTTATCATGAAGGAGATTTAAGTCCTGATTTCTTTAATTCAGTATTATCACATTTCCTTCCAAGGTATGCACCAGATTGTATTATTTCAAGTGAAAATTTACAAAAGCTCCCAACCGTCAGAGGGGGGACACCCCCCTCCCATACCCTCCCCCTACGCCACTGATGGTATTCAAATGCTATACCCCTTATCTATAATCATAGCCCCATCTCCTTGCGATATCTTCCGAATATATGTGTTATATGTGTTTTGGTTTAGCACAGAGTCAATACGGACTTTTCGCAAACCTGAGGACGACGAATAGTAGGGTGGTTAATGGGTCCGTGACTGCATTTTGGGGTACGATTGTTTTACTTGACATACATACTCCTTGGATCAAAAGAAGAAAATTCGTCCAAAGAGACGCTCTGTATCTATGCAAATTAGGCCTAATTTCCATAATTGAATATGATCTCTCAAATATATCAATAAAAACACCACTTTTATAGATATCCCATATCCCAAGTAAAACAATTGTACCCCAAACTGCAGTGAACACCATATTTGTGGCCCCTACTAGAAGAAATGACGTCATTTAGGCGAGAAATTACGTCACTTACGTTCTCTCTCGTCGTCTGGCCAATCTGCACTAGTTCATGCCCGATTTCAGGTTCGTCGGAAAATCCAGTACACCGTGGTCAGAATTACGTAATCAGAGAATTATCAACATGTATGTGTGTGTGTGTGTGTGTGTTTAATACGTGTGTATGTGTGGTGGATTATGTAACTGGTGTATGCGTGTGTGTTTGAATGTGTGCGTTTGTGGCTGTGTGTACGTGTGTGCGCTTTTGTGCGTGTGTGTGTTTGTGAATGTGAATGTGAATGTATGTTTTTTGTGTTTGTGCGAGTGCGTGCGTCTGTGTGGGAGTTTTATTAATGTTGTGTTTGTGTGTATGTTTCGCGTGTGTAAGGGTTTGTGTTTGTGTGTGCGCATGTGTGGGGTGTTTGTGTGCATTTGTGTTTGTTTGAGTGCGAGTGCGTGCGTGCGTGCGTGCGGGAGTGGATGTTTGTGCGTGTGTGTATACGTGTGTGTAAGTGTGTGTGTGTGTTTGTGTGATTGAATGTGTGTATATATGTGTGTGTGTGTCTGTGTTGGAGTTTGAGTATTTATGGAGTGGGCACACGATGCTTGCGACGACCTGCAACAGCCGCAGCCTGCAACAGGACAATATAACTTAAGGGCCGATTATGTTCGAAATAACTGGACGTTACAACAGAATGGAAATATCGCAATAAATTCGGTCTAATTCCCAATTATAGCCATAAATAGGTTTTGTGTATTACATTTAGGCTAAAGTAAACCTAACATGTTATTTACCGTGCTTGATAAGCATCATAAGCCTGGTTTTGGGTTGTCGATCGAACAATAGCACGACTGGTCACGAGGAACGCATGCGCCGTGTGTTCTCTTGCGACGGCAGGTTCCCGTCGCAAGTCTTGTCGCAAGGTTTTTGAACATCAAAAAGTTGGTTCAAAATCCGTTGCGATCAAAACAATAGAAGCGAGAGAGAAAGAGCATGCGGTGATTGTGGTGATTGCGGTTATTGCGGTGGCTTCATCTTACCAGATGAAGGCGGAACATCAAGCGACCGGCGTGATGACAGTGATTTATCGTGCGATCTACCACATGGGCACAGATCACAACGCGACCGATACAGTGAAAGTGGTGAGCAAAAAACAACTATCAAACATAAAAACCTGCACCATGCACCATTACGGTAGAAAAAAGACTTATAACTTCACCATTCTCAAAAGTTATACACAATTCCAAAACGACTAGTTAAAACCCTATTATCATTCAAAAAGTGCCGTTAAAACTCAAAAGGGCGCTAATAACAAATCATTAGTTTTAACCTTTTTTCATACAAAATTGTGCATTTAATGTTTGTTAAAAATCTTTGAAAAGCCGTTTGAAGGTAAGTTTCTCATTATCTAACCCAAAAAAATAATATCGGGGGTGGGGGGGGGCGGGGGTGGAGGGGGGGGGGGCACTTCGGTAAATAACAATATTTAACGCTACCTTTAAAGTTACACATTAAGAAAAAAAAAATTATGCAAAAATGTACTTGATCGAAAATGAGATCAAGAGTGTATGGATTGATGAAGAGCAAACGAATACTCGGTTGTATTATTTATTACGAAAAAAGCATTGCTTTGAAAAAAATAATAAAGCCGTTAAGATTGGTAAAAAAAACGGAAACGGAAACGGGAACTGCAAATCAGATACAGAAACAAGTACATGATTTGTATTTGTTGTTATATTCTTTAAATACACTCTTGGTTATATAGTTGGAATAGTTTTTGCGCCGATTGAGACTAAAAAAAATCATTACATTATATCATCTGACTTAGTAAAATACGCGTCGCTGATTGGCTAAACACACTCACACACATGGGTATCAATTTGGTATGACACCATGGCCAGAGAGTTATGACACCCATCAGTGATTAAATCAACATTACAACAAAATTGTACACATACACCGGTACGTACGTACGGTAATGAACCGTACCGCTATACCGTATCGTACGATAATTATTCTTCTCGCATCCACACATTTCAGCGATTTCTAGTAGAACTTGTTAAGATAATTGCATGATTTACATAATCGAAGGAAACAATCAACACATATTTCCGATATAGAAATGCAGTGATCGGAACATGTTGAGAATGATAGTGCTGAGAGAAGCCGAGAGAGGCAAATTACGTACGAAAAACGACTGCATTGTACTGTGTGTTGTGTACAACTGTGTTGAGTGATATATGTGTGTGTGTGTGTGTGAGATCTGAGTGAGTGAAAAGCCCAACTTGCATGAAACGGATTATGATTTCAATTTGTTTTAGTTTAAACAATCAGATGATATAACAGTTGTTAACTTTGTTGTCGGGAAAATGATGGAATGTTCCAATCCTAGGGATTTAAAATGCTATTTCGTGAAGAAAATAAGTCCCTCGACTACGTATCGGGACTTATTAACTCTTCCCTCAGTAGCATTTAAAATAATTCGGATGGAACATTCCGTCATGTTCCCTCCACCACCAGTTAACAACTGTATTGTATTTCCCAACTACCAATATACAATACATGGTAGCATGAATTTGAATTAATTAATTAATTATTTTGTTTTTAGCTTTGACAGACAGGACCTTTGATGATTGGCCCCTTTCCCTATACAAAGCGTATGTCCAACAAGTCATTGCTATGGGTCATTTCTCAGAGTTGGCTGTACAATTTTCAACCAAAATTGACACAGAGGCTCTCTAGACCATACCACGTCCAATGCCATTGGCTACCCGCCGAGCGATGCTTGTGCTCCACCAGGAAGGGGTGTCAACAAGCAATGTCCACTATTTCGTTGGACCATCGCAGGTTCAGGTCTGTAAAGTCCTCAGATGTCATCGAGAGAAGGGTCAATTAAAGCCAAGATTATTTCTAGGACGTATACGATTAACCACCAGGATAGATTATCGCAAATTGCTTAACCCCTGCCGTAGAAACCGGAAATACCAAAAAGGAGCCTTCGCTGACTATGAAGAAAACATTATGGAATCAACGCCTTCCGCCAAACTGTACATCAGCAACCCCTCTAACATGGTCACATAGCAAGACAAACTACCAATTGACCACCCAATACAATGTTACCAACATTTACCGGACGTCCCTGGACTAGGGAGTGCAGAATATCGCCGCGTGGACACTAGTGATAAGTCATATTAATAGGTACGAGCCATACCACTTGGACGTCACAAACTCAAGTCGTTTAGTTAATGCAGACAACTTGGAACTTCTCGCCACGTAATCGGCGAACCATTTGTCTTCCATTTGTTCGGTCAAGGATGGTATGGCTCGTACCCATTAAGATGACATATCTCTAGTGTCCAGGCGGAAATCTTCGAGGCTCCCTAGTCCAGGGACGTCCGGTAAATCTCGGTTACATGGTATTGGGTGGACACTTGGTAGTTTGTCTTGCTATGTGACCATGTTATAGGGATTGCTGATGTAGTGGTTGGTGGAGGGCGTTGATTCCATAGTGTGTTCTTCATAGTCGGGACAGGTTAAACAATTTGCGATACTCTATCCTGGTGGTCAATCGTAGACGTCCTAACGATAATCTTGGCTTTAATTGGCCCTTCTCTCGATGACATCTGAGGACTTTACATACCTTAACCTGGGATGGTCTAACGAAATAGTGGACATTGCTTGTTGACACCCCTTTCTGGTGGAGCAAAAACATCGTTCTGCGGGTAGCCAATGGCATTGGACCTGGTATGTCCTCCAGAGCCTCTGTGCCATTTTAGTTGAAAATCTCACGGCCAACTTTGAGAAATGACCCATAACGATGACTCGTTGGACATACGCCTTGAAGAAGGAAAGGGGCCAATCATCAAAGGTCCTGCCTTTCAAAGTTCAAAACAAAATAAGTAATTAATTAATGCAAATGCATGCTACCATGTATTCTATATTGGTAGTTTGGAAACATAATGAAATTATTATTTTTAGTCTAAATTGATTCATTAGGCGTAACAAACAGGAAAAAGAATAAAGTTGGATAAAAAAAAAAAATGTTCAACTCTATGACCAACAGTGTAATACTAGCTATGACGACATTGCAATTTATAATGCATCTATAAATAAAGCTAATCGTTGTGAAGGGGAAATATTAGAGGATGAAATTACACAAACATTGACAAATATGAAACTAGATACAGCACCAGATTCTGATGGGCTAACTACTAAATATGTATGTTCCTTTTCGAAGTGAAAGCAAGATTTGTTAATTAAAAGCATGAATGAAATTTGTATTGAGGGTAAAGGAAAGGGTCCATTGACATAATGCACAAAAAGTCGTCTCCTAGGTATTCGGCGATTCGAGCGTAGTAGGTATTGTACCCAGAATGGAATGCGATGAAATAAACTGCGAAGGCACGTATTCGCTGCGGAAATTTGCTCCATTGGGGACGCAGCTATACGCCGATCCGACAGCCAAATCATGTAATTGGCCCTCTATCGACGCCGCCATAGCTGTGGAATGTAACACTGACAATCAGCTGATCGCAGTATACCGCAATACAACACTAGTACAACAAATCTTATGTCATTTTAACTTCCAATTTCATGCGTTGTACCTGATAATATTTCATCGAGATTCAATCATGGACACATGTTAAGATGATGTTCGACAGTGGCCGAATATTTCTGATCAGGGTATGTAAATATTTTAACATTGGTCAATGCAAAGAATTTGTAAGTTTTGTTGAAATCAGACGCGTATTGTAAACACGATCTCTGTCGCGTTGGTTACCAAGACATGACTTTCATTTAATGAGCAAAACTTGAACTCATAATGACATATATTTCCCCCACCCCCCCCCCCCCTAAAAAAAAATAATAATACAATAAAAAAAAAATCATCACTTTATCAACTGTATTATTCTCGGAAAATTAAAACAGCAAAATATGCTAAACTTGCCTTATTATCACTGGCATCTTATGCCACTCATTCATGACAACCACAGACAATTTCCGATCGCACAGGTGATTTGAAAAGAATCCAATATAAATCCAGTATTTTTAAAGAAACTATAGGATTTCAAGGTCAATTTCGTAAGTTGGCCACACAAATTCATTGTATGTTCATTCAATTTCGCCGATTCTGTCACCGCAGCTGTTATTTTCGTTCAAATTCGTTTTTTTAGCATTTTAATTCATAAAACGATCATTCAAAAACATTTTATTTTCATGCGAATTAAAACGTGTTTTTTTTTCGTAAAATTTTCATTCAATTTAAAGCGAGACGATTCGCGATTACGTAATAACGTCTTCCGTGAATTCAAATTCGTTTCTTTGCATACAATTTCACACATTTTGCAAACAAATTAAACATGTAAATCTCACCCAGTATGATCATATATAGAACCCCGCAAGCTTAGTTCCATGCTCAATCCATTTCCAATTGTCAGAATGTACGGTTTGGTAAGCAACAAACATTTTATTTGCCTTAACTAGGGGTGTATACCTACTAAATCATCACTATTTAGCAACTAAACGATCATGTGTTAAGTAGATATAACCTATAGCCACATCATCGATATAGAATTAGCATGGAACTAAGCAAGAGCGTCTTTTTATGAATATGCAATGATATAAGTGCATGCAAAGTTTGTTTACAGACTGCAGTTGTATGTATTGGAGCGGCGTACCACAATGGGACATTATGGTTGTGGTGGAGGGGGGGGGGGGGGTTATCAATACTCTATACATTTATTTTCATGTTTGGTTTTGTTTTTGATAATTTATTCGATGTTCGTAATCTCTTTGAAGCCATTTATATTTGTGTAAATTATATTTATTCTGTATTTAACATGTTAAGAAAAATCTATGAGTATAAGTTCAATCACAATCATAATCACATCAAAATCTGAATCACCATCACACTGAATCACAATCACAATCACAATCACGATCGTGATCACAGTCACAATTACCATCTCAGTCACAATCTTAATCACCATCTCAATTACAATCACGATCACGATCACGATCACATACAGTAACAATGATCATGATCGTAAATGTGATTGTGATTATGATTCAGATTGTGATTGTGATTCAGATTCAGATTATGATTGTGATTGAGCTTATACTCATAGTTTGTTCTTAACATCTTAAATAAAGTGTACATATAATTTACACGAATATAAATGGCATAAAAGAGATCATGACCACCGAATAAATGATTAAAAAACATGAAAATAAAGCAATGCATAGAGTATTGACCCCCCCCCCCCCCCCTCCCCCGTGATGTCCCAGGATGGTATACGCCACTCCAACAATACAACTCTAAACACATACTTTGCATTGCATGCACTTATATCAGGGCATATTCATAAAAAAGACACTCTTGCTTAGTTCCATGCTAATTCTATATCGATGATGTGGCTATAGGTTATATCTACTTAACACATGATCGTTCAGTTGCTAAATAGTGATGATTTAGTGGGTATACACCCCTAGTTAAGACAAATAAAATGTTTGTTGCTTACCAAACCGTATAATTTGAAATGGATTTAGCATGGAACTAAGCTAGCGGGGTTATATGATAACACTGGGTGAGATTGACATGATTAACGTGTTTATTTTGATTGCAAGTCTTGTGAAATTGTATGCAAAGACACGAATTTGAATTCACGGAAGGCGTTATTACGTAATCGCAAATCGTCTCGCTTTAAATTGAATGCAAACTTTACGAAAAAGAAACACGTTTTAATTCGAATGAAAACAAAATGTTTTTGAATGACCGTTTTTTT
The DNA here is from genome assembly GCA_037951105.1 of Echinarachnius parma. Classification (NCBI taxonomy): domain Eukaryota; kingdom Metazoa; phylum Echinodermata; class Echinoidea; order Clypeasteroida; family Echinarachniidae; genus Echinarachnius; species Echinarachnius parma. The sequence continues at coordinate 133,262 of JBAMJV010001421.1, forward strand.
AATTCAAATGCTAATAAACGAATTTGAACGAAAATAACAGCTGCTGCGGTGACAGAATCGGCGAAATTGAATGAACATAAAATGAATTTGTGTGGCCAACTTACGAAATTGACCGAGAAATCCTATATTATTGAAGCAACCATTCACTGTGCAAGTTCTGCCAGAATGTTCCCCTTTTTTGTGGGGTATCCATATTAACATAAATATGCAGAAAACGGCTAAAAAAATCGATATAGAGAGTGCGTGTTGGGCGCTAATGCAGCAGCTAGCTATGCCGTTAGCTACCGGTACGTGACTTGAACGTGGAGAGAGGTGCCGCGACGCTTTCAAAACCATCGATTAAAAGGTCGCCAAATGGCTTAAATGCTTATCAAAATTTTACAACAGACCATCGAGGGATAAGGACAAAATGCAGTGAGTAATACGAACTAATTTAGATGAGTTTCAAGACAAATTAAATGATGCAAAAAAAAGAAGAAGAAAAAAGCGTGCGAAACTGCATTAGCGCCTGTGTGTTGTAATCGGAGGGGAACACCTCAGCACTTTCGGATGTTGCACTGCCCTCAAACGGCGAGTCGTGCCGTCGGATCGGTGTATATTGGTCAAAAAGGATGTTCCAGCTGAAAAGTATGGTATTCAGTGGCGTAGCTACGGGGGAGGGGAGGGGCACGGGGGGGGGGGGGGGGGGGGCACGTGCTCCCCGTTTCTCCCCAAAAAAATGACATTAAGCCAAATGTTAGTGTGTGTAACGTAGGCTCGATTGTGTTTGGTTGCTTTATGATGAGGGAGATTTAAGTCCTGATTTCTTTAATTCAGTATTATCACATTTCCTTCCAAGGTATGCACCAGATTGTATTATTTCAAGTGAAAATTTACAAAAGCTCCCAACGCTCAGAGGGGGGACACCCCACTCCCATACCATCCCCCTACGCCACTGGTATTCAAATGCTATACCCCTTATCTATAATCATAGCCCCATCTCCTTGCGATATCTTCCGAATATATGTGTTATATGTGTTTTGGTTTAGCACAGAGTCAATGCTTAACATAAACGTTCAAACCATTGTAATACCTTTTAAAGTGATCCGCTAATTTTGTACAATATCAACCAAACTCACTTGGGGCTTTCCATTCCTCTTGTTTCCTATTTGATTAGCTTATCGTAACGGTTCCAGATAACAATGTCAGAGGTAAACGTGTGAGAGGTAATAATGCCAGAAGTACAAAGTCAGAGGTAATGTCAGTGGCGTCAAAATGTACCAGCACTGTCTTACACAAAACGTCAAGACGCATGCTACTGCGTGAATTTATTATATTCCCTTCTTCCATATCATAATGCATATTTTATAAATGACTGTGTATGATGCAGATTATCAGAGGGAAGCGGCCACCATACCGCAGCAGAACGACGCTCGGGATCGCCTTCCTCTGCTTCGACGCAGTGAGACGCGACAGACTGATGAAGTCGGACAATCACGCGACCGGCGTGATGACAGTGATTTATCGTGCGATCGACACCTTGGGCGCAGATCACCACGCGATCGACGAGGTGACCCTGGAACATCAAATGACCGATGTAGTGAAAGCGGTGAGCAAAAAACAGATACTATCCCCGTGTTCACACACAACATTTTCAGCCCTTAATCATGACTAAAGAATCAGCAGCTGACTGTAGAATCAGCTTCTCATTAAAAATTCCTATGGCAAGCCCTTTGTGTAAAAACTAGATAAACTATGTTTTCTCAGATACACTCAGTTTTTCTCAGATAAACTCAGTTAATCTCCAGATAAACACAGTTTATCAGAAAATTCAGTTTATCAGTTGATAAACTGAGTTCATCAGTTGATAAACTGAGTTTGTCTGATAATGTGTTTATATGGCAAGCCCTTTGCGTAACAACTAGATAAACCCTGTTTTTCTCAGATAAACTCAGTTTATCACCAGATAGACAGAGTCTATCAACTGATAAACTGAGTTTTTCTGATAAACTGTGTTTATCTGGAGATAAACTGAGTTTATCTGAGAAAAACTGAGTTTATCTGAGAAAACAGAGTGTATCTATTTTTTACACAAAGGGCTTGCCATTAGTCATGATTCTTTAGTCATGATTAAAGGGATGAAAATTTGTTGTTTGTGAACACTCTGTATGAGACATAAAAACCTCAAAGAGCTATGGTAAAAAGAGAAGAAAACGCACGGAAACGGCACAGATCGCACTGATAGCGCTATCACAAGCGCTCGATTCTATGCAAAGAACAAGTCAATCCGACAATAGGCAAAAACAAACCAAGGAAACAAAGAAAAAGGGGGGGAAAAATAAAATAAATTATTTGGGACAGACACGGATGCATACAAGAAGAACAAAAAAGTTGAGCTATTTTGTATTAAATGGACATTATATAAACATATTATATTTAAAGGTTGCAAACTATTTAAAAGAATTATGTTGAAAGTAGAAAGAAAAATGTGAACATTGTTTAGTTGTAATAAAATACAGTCAAACCTGTTTATAGCGAACACTTAAGGGACCGGCGAAAAGTGGTCGCTATAGACAGTTGGTCGCATTAGACAAATTGGCGGCCATTTTGAATGTCTGGTCATGGGGGCCTCGTAGATCATTTGAAAAACTTTGGAGCCCTACCCCTAGGGATGAATTCTACCAAATTGTAATAATGATTTATGAAGCAGATAAAACAGTTACTTTTAACATTGAGCCCCTCCCAAACCGGTCCCCCCCCCCCCCCCCCAACCCCCACAAGGGTCCCCCCTGGGAACTGTTATGAACACCTTTTATTCTTCACCTAAGAAGGTTCTTGACTGTTGTACTGCAGAATTTTGAGAAAATATTTGAAATCTTCATAGTTCGGGCCCTTTTGGGCCCTCCCCCTGGGTCCCCATGGGGGTCACGTTTAACGTTTGAACAACAGTTGACCACTCACAGCTAAGGATGACTCCGGCCGAGGTTGGTCGAAATCTGACCGTGCGTTTTCAAGGACAAAATTAAAATGTAAAAGGTCTACAGACGACGAACTGGGACGGTCGGCAGTAGCTTACCCTGAGCCTCCGACTCAGGGGAGGTAAAACAAAAACAATCATGATTATAGTTGTATTTAGGTAAAAAATGGACAAGAAGGACATGAAGAAGCAACAGAAGTGTAAATTGTATTTCTTTGTTTGATGTTTGAGTGATTCACTCTGCATTCATGGCCGTGGCATACAAGCCGGAAGACGGGAGGGGGAGGGGGCCACCCCCACCTCCGACTCCCCTCGGCAATAATTAGGCAAAAACTCACAATTTTGGCCCGAAAGGTAAATAAGTTTGTTTTTTTTTAAGTTAAAAAAAGTTAAAGAAAGAAGAAAATAAAGCAGCGCTAAAATAATGACTGCAGAGAATCTAGGTTCGTTAGTCATTTCCGTTAAGCCTAATTTGCAACTATTACCATGCTTTTATTTAACATTTTTTCTTCTGATATTTTTACACCGAGCCATGGTAACAGAACAAAGAAATGGGTTTTGATTTTCAAATATCTGTATAACCATTGATATAAATTATTTAAGATTGAAATCAAAAGTAGTCAAAAGAATCTGATTTCTGATACTTCGCGCGAATGATTGGGATCAAATTATACATTATTTGTTATGTTCTCTTAGGGTAAACTTTATCCTTCTCTATTAAATGTTCACACATAGTTATCGGGAATCTTAATGCCCCCCCCCCCCCCCCCCCCTCCTCCGCGATTGTTGTTATTGCTCCAAAAATCGGTAAGATGGTAAGATGACGCGCCGCTGCTTGGTGACTTTTTTGGGGGTCTTGCGCATATTTTAAAACAAAAACATTGAAAATCGGACCTACCGTTACGAAGTCACGTTACCTTTTGTATATGCATGTCAGGTCGAAAATCGCTCAATTTCGTGATTTGTGTACAAAACATATGGAAATATAAGTTTTCGTAAAAAGAGGTATAGCATTGCTTATTTGGTCATTTCATACGTTTGTTTTGGGGTTCCAAATAGTTAAATTGTAATTAAAGAATCAATACAAAATAAAAACAATAAAATACATAAGTTAAAAAAAAGAAATACATAAGAAATTATTTTAAAAAAATAGAAACATATGGACCAACCTGGCTTTTCCAAATTATTTTGTCGTAGTATTATTTAAATGCTCTAAAGAATATATGTAGTGAAACCCAATGTTTGATTATAAAGAATATATGATTTATGGGTAGAAATATGAATTTCATGACCTTATTTGCATAAATTGCCATAAATATGCAAATAAATGAATTCTTAAACAAATCAAAATTACCATTGTATTATATACACTTCACTTATCATGCGTACACATTTTCACGGCTTGGTACTCTATTGCCATAGACGTACACGCAGAGTGCAATACTCACGTTGACAGAGAGATATTACTTAATTGTTTAAGTTTATATCATGGAGGATGCACATTCATGTTGCTGCATCCTGCTACAATTCATTTTGTAGGCATTTACAGTTAAGCCTCAATTTCCAAGAAAATACGAGTTTGTTTTACTAGCAAGTCAAAGGCTCTGTATGTTTACCATGCGAGTTCGTACTTTAGACCCCGTGTTGTAGTCCTTGTGATACGTCATGTTCAGATGGGCACGCGTGTTTTTTTTTCCGTACCACTAATGCGTCAGTTTTCCTCAAAAACTCGTGAAAGCGCGCTGATAAGCTAAGACTAGCGCCGCTGCAGTAACGTACATCATTCTATGCATCAAAATCTGCCTCTCTGCGACATCGATCTAGCTAAGACAAGTCCATTAATTAGTGGCCGATCTCGATGTGGCCTTCGACCACGACGATGCGACTGGGAAAAGTCATCTAGGTGTATAACATCATACTCACATTCATCATGGTGTTTGAAACCACGATTTTATGAAGAAAATGGCTCGGCTTGCAATTGCCGTGCTTGCGTGTAAATCAACACACTCGAGCTAGTATTGGCTTACCAGCGCGCTTTCACGAGTTTTTGAGGAAATCTGACGCATTATTGGTACGGAAAAAAGACGCGATGGGCACGTGCTTGCACGCGCGCTCCGCTATAAATACCTTTTTTAGGAGTATGGAACGCTGATGCGAAAAAAGGCCAAAAAGGATTTCTTTGAAAAAAAGGAGTGTGGTATATCAATATTGGCACATATTCATAGCTATAAACCTGAATCAAAACTGGGATTCCACTATACCTTTAAGGGGAGGGGGCCATAATGCTCCCCTCCCCCCCCCCCCCCCCCCCCCCGTCGGAGGAAGACCTCAAATAGCCAGGCCTTTTATGGGTTAAGGTACCATAATTTCGGCATTTCAGGTACGTCTTTACAAAGTCCCCTATTATCACGATTTCAAGTTCACAAACAACTACTTTTGTATGACTCAATTATGCCAGGTCCACAGTTATCATGGAAACAAAATAAACAAACAGCATAATGCATCATGAATTTTGATTATCTTGTATCATAACTACAATTATGAATGAAACTCGGGAGTAAAAACGACCGTGTATAAGTTCCAGAACACTTTATTATGCCGACGATATAACATCACGTCGATGCCAAAACGCAGTTCCCGATCAAGTGCGCGTGCGCAGATGCGTCGTAATACAAAGTCATCACATTTCTCCCCCCTTAAAATTGAACAAACCTTTAAAAGAATCAAATAGTCCTGTAAGAACAATCATAGCAATAAAACTACAGTCCAATTGAAAACACCAGTATGTGGTATAATTCTATTATTGAGTCTGGGTCTTTTCACACTTATCCCAGTGTATATATATATACATGAGTATGCATACAGTTCCTTGAAATTGTCTTCATCCAATAAACTGTTCATCGGTCCAGTAATATGTAATATCATGCAAAACAATAAAAACACATGTTTAACACCCTAACACGTATAAGTCAATAACCATAACTTCAACACTTGAACTCAGAATCAGGTGGTGACTACTCTGATCCAATTAGTCATGTAGATTTTAATAAGACCTAGAAATTGTCTTTAGTACAATATTTTATTATTGATTAATATTCTAGAAAGGTTTAGAAGAAATTTCAGCTTTGTTGCCACCTCGACAACTTTGGGCAACTCTTTTTATAAGCATTATAAAGATAATTAGCTAATTTGCATATTTCTGAGATAGGGTCAAGGGTATTTCTCTATCTGGGAATAGTACAATAGTAATACAAACAAATATTCTAGGGTATTTTGGGGCAAGGAATCCATTTCCGGTGCTCTTTTGCAAGTGCCATGTAGGCAACACCCTGTAATCCAAGATGGCGGCCCCTAATTTGCATATTTATGAATATTATTAATTTTTAGTGTCCATAGCCTCAAATAAGCAATTATTTTTCTTTATTTTTCTTCAGTCATGTTCTCAATGTGTATTAAAGATACTTCAGCTTGGTTACTACCTTGGCAACCTCTGGCAATGCATATAATTAGCATTATTAAATTATTTACCTAATTTGCATATTCCCAGAAATCCGGTAAAATCGTGTATATTGTGAACCCAGAAGGTTAAAAAGACAAGAAATACCACTTTTCCAAGGTTTTAGGGGGCAACAAATCCATTTATGATACTTACATCAATGTATCACCTTTGCAACCAACATTAATCCAAGATGGCCTCCTTTTGCATTTTCATGGAGATAATGCTATTTTCCACTTAAACAGCATTTATTTTATAAAAGTGTGATATTTGTTACTGTAAGCACCCATCTACATTGTGATTCAAGTATTCTACTTGCTAATTCCAATAATTGAAAGTCCAAAAATTATAATATTGATCTAATATAACCAAAAGAATGAAGTCGTGTATCATAACATGTGAAATTTGATGAGCAGCCATCTTGGATTTGAGAAGGTTGCCATGGTGATATATGAAAATAAGCATCAGAAATGCATTTGTTGCCCCCTAAAACCTTGGAAAATTGGTATCACTTGTAATTTTTACTTCCGGGTTATTATACGAAATTTGGGGGAATATGCAAATTATGTAAATAACCTAATTATGCAAATAATATGCATATCTAGATGTTGCCATGGCGGAAATACATCTAAAATATCTTTACTACATATCTAAAACATGATTATAAAATAATAATCTGAAAGTATCGCTTATTACAGGCTGCAGTCACTGAAAATCAATAATATTCATAAATATGCAAATTAGGGGCAGCCATCTTGGATTTCAAGGTGTTGCCCATTCGGCACATGGAAATGAGCACTGGGAATGGATTCCTTGCCCCAAATTACCCTCCGAAAATAGTTTTGCTCAATATTGTACTATTCCTAGATAGAAAATAACCCCTGACCTTATTTCAGAAATATGCAAATTAGCTAATTATCTTTATAATGCTTATAAAAAGAGTTGCCCAAAGTTGCCGAGGTGGCAACAAAACTGAAATTTCTTCTAAACCCTTCTATAATAAGAATCAATAACAAAACATTGTACTAAAGAACGTCTCCAGGTTTAATACACAAAGTATAGAACCGTCTACAGGACTAAATCGTCATTTATCACAAGGGATTATTCTCCTTCAAAACGATGATTACCTATCCTTAATACTTTAAAGGCGAATATACTTTTTTGTATTTATTTACTTTTTATTTTGTTTACTTTAACACTTGAACTCAGGATCAGGGGTTGACTACCCTGATCCAATCATCATTTATCACAAGAGATTTTTCTGCCCTTCAAAACGATGATACTCTATCCTTAACACCTTTAACGCGAACACACATGAACTCAGAATCAGGTGTTGACTACCCTGATCCAATCATCGTTTATCACAAGGGATTATTCTGCCCTTCAAAACGATGATTACCAATCATTTACAAGTTCAAACTATCCGGTGGCTGCCTCTGTCGCTGAGAACGGCGTAACTCAGGGGGCGAGGATACACAATCGCTTTCTATTATCGGTCATCGGGCTTGATGTCGGGGAACAATGACCAAGATTTGTCAAGCGGGTATGATTACCATCATTCTTGGTAGAAATCGCCATACATCATCGTCATCTAGCAAAAAGTGAGGCACGATGACTAAGATTTGTTCATATAAGTCGTCATCGTGCTTGATGTCTGGAACGATGAAAAAGATTCGTCAAGCGGGCACACTGATCAAGATTCTTGGTAGAAATCGCCATCCATCATCGTTATCGAGCTCGAAGTGAGGCACGATGACTAAGAATTTCATAGAAGTCGTCATCGAGCTTGATGTCGGTGAACGATGACCACGATTCTTCAAGCGGGCACGATGACTGAGATTCTTCATAGAAGTCGTCATCGAGCTTGATGTGTGGAACGATGATAAAGATTCGTCAAGCGGGCACACTGATCAATATTCTTGGTAGAAATTGCCACCCATCATCAAGCTTGACGTCGGTTACGTTTGCCATGATGACCAATATATTCCCTATTAATATACAGAAAGGAAGATAATTAAAGTACATACTACAATCAAACCTGTCTATAGAAACCACTCAAGGGACCGGCGAAAAGCGGTCGCTATGGACAGGTGGTCGCATTATACAGGTTGTCGGCCATTTTGAATGTCTGGTCGCATATATTGTGCCTGTAATCTGTATGCACATGTATACTTATTTGACATCTGTACACGCACATGTCCATATTTCATTTACTATTTAGTATTGTTGCATGCATAACCACAGCAAAAGTTGAAATGATTAATTGGCATAATGGTGGGCAAGTGTTAGTTTCGAGCCAATGATGTGTATTATCTGTTTATGTGAAATAAACATTTATTTAACTTTTTTTACCCATAATGAGACTTGAGAGAATCAGCTTCACTTTAATACTTATGCGCGTGTGGAGTTTTCTATATAGAATTATGAGGTCAAGATGTAATGTTTCGTCGTAATAAGCGCAGGGATAATCAATGAAAAGAGTAAGCATTTATTTATGTATATCAGCATCAGGTACAGAAGGGTAATAATCTTTGTTTATGAATCTGAAAAATTGGTGTCGGTAATTAAGCGTCTGTCTGAAGGTCATTGTGATTTCAGAAGTATTGGCATGATCACACATGGAGCCTTGAACGTCAAGAGGTGGCCGAGTCGATGCCTTGGTTGCTCATTAGCGCCAATTTTCGGTCGCTATACACAGGTTTAATACGTGCGTCGGGACCCAAATAGGGTGGTCGCTGGTCGCGTTAGGCAGGTGGTCGCATTACGCAGGTCGTTTAACACATGATTTTTCAGGGGAGGACCGGAGAGCGGTCGTTATGAGCAGGTGGTCGATATAGACAGGTAGTCGCATTAGCAGGTTTGACTGTACAAAGACCTCAGTCAACTGAAATAATATGCAGTTAACACACGCACATGTTGTGTTTTTGTTACCTTTTCATAAAACACTGCTTATTATTTGATACACGTTTTGTTATGCATGTATAGTTCTGAAAATGGCTTCGTGGCTCGATGGGTTGGGCACCGGTCTAGCAGTCCAGAGGTCTCAGCTTGATTACCGGCAAATGCAAAGCCAAAGCCGGCAAAGAAAGCCGGGAATCGAACCATGGCATAAAATGCAATGATGAAACCATTATTGTACTTTCCTTTTCAGAATAAGATCTAGCTCTTCATTGTCCACCCCACCAACATTCAAGGCACAACAGACATAATAAAACAAATCAATACTTAAATAGTTACTGTAAAATCAATACACACCTTTTATTGAGAACAAAGGTGTATTATTTCATTTGGAGCTTCCAATTCAATTGACTCGTAGCTACGTACAGTACATGTATGCATCACAAACCCCTTTTTAATTGGAGAACGTGTTTTCTAGCTCGCTGTTACCCGAGTGAGATTTCGATAAAAACAGTAGGAGGTCAGGTCGTAAAACACGCAGCGAGAGGTTGTGCAGCGTTTTTAATCAAAAGTGTTTCTCCGAGTCACACGGGTAGGTTACTATAGCAACCGCACCTCTCTCATCATGCGACCAGCTGGCGTGACATGTGCTAATCGGCGCGCGCTGGTATACGTTAGCGCGGGAAATTTTGACGGTCAATTCATATCGGGTATACAACAGGCAATCGGGAGCGCAATTGTCAGTCTTCTATTGTCACGCTAGTTTTTTTTTTTCGCTGCATAATTATAGCGCATGTAATAATACTATACCGGTTTATATTCCTTACACGTACGGTACGAATCTATTATTCTTCAATCCGACTTCAAACTTCAACAGTAATCATGGATTTGCGGTGGGTAGCCATAATGCTACTGTTCCGTGCAATTCACAGCATGCAATTACGGAATCAGGCGATGTTTTTACTTCTGTGCAACATGGATCTCGCTGAGAGAGAGAGACTAATACCATTTTCAAGCTTGCATTACCGATGAAAAAGACCGATGGAATTTCTTATGTAAACAACGGGGAACTCGCAACTTCCCCTCTGTCGCGTTCATAATGCAGGGGAATTTAATCGCCTTTTGCATTCACCGGACTCGGACTCGAGACCGGTCTCGAGTCCGTATTTCTCATGACTCGGACTCGGACTCGGACTCGAGCCAAAAAGACTCGGTCTCCGACTCGGACTCGACCAATGGTGACTCGTGACTCGGGCGAAAATCGGGCCGAGACCGCCAACGAGACCGGCATTTTTTCCGTTTTCCCACGTTCATTTACAGTTCATTAAACATTACCCAGCGTAAGCAAAAACAAACCCGTTGTTCTAGCGTACCTTGCTCACTTGAGTGGCATTCTGGAAAATGATCGTACCATCGCCTCAACAAGCTATTTATATGCCTAAATAGATGTTGAGATTAGTCGTTTTATGTTTTGGAACACGTAAGACACGGTCAAGTATTACGGCCAGAACGTGAATTAATTTACGAAAGCCTGAGCTGAAGCGACTATTTAACCCTCCCAGTGTCACGGGCACTGACCTCTACGAGGTCAGTGGTCACGGGCCGATTTAATCGTCCCAGCTTCCGCCACCAAAAACGTTCGGTGACAATTAGCTCCTGCACGCTTACTGAGTCAGGTCATGAGCTGTAAGCTCAACTGCGATTGGTTGAGAAGTATGGCAATGGATGATGTAAAAAATACAGTCTCTATTTTTATTGTCCAATCACAATGATTGATTCTTTTTACCCTTGTTTGGTTTTTGTTTTTATCTTTTGTTGAATTACGTTAATTGGCCCGGAAGCGTGTATCAATACGTGTATGTATGATTGATGAGTATGTGTATATAAGTAACGTGTGCGCTACGTGCGATGCGCTACTCGCATGTGTCACACTAGTCGCTATTGTCATGCGGTATTTTCAGTACATGATTTACAGTGATTTTGAGCTGTTCTCGGAACCAAGAATGAGTGTCAAAGTTTTTACACCGGGCCGAGATACACATTCTGAAATTTGCATAATATTTGCAGAACTCGATCGTCGCATGTGTATGTATGTGTATGTTGCGGCTGCATGCCGGTATGAATTATTCATGAGCATACGCGGCCAGACAGTTTGGACCATATTGGTTGTTGTTGTTGTTGAGTTTTGTGGCAATCAATCAATTTATCTGACTATTGACATCAACAATTATTTCTATGGCACCGCTAAACCTATCGCGATATTTCATTGTTTTCCCTACCTATATAATAAATATTACTTCTATAACTAAAATATAACAATTTTCCTTATTTCAATAACAAAAGCCCACCTCCTACATCGGGACTCCCGCCACATATGTGGAGATGGGCATCCAACACTTTATTATAATATTATAATAATAATGCACAACCAAGCAAAACAAATATATTCACAATAAACACTATTTTAAAACTATGATAATAAATTATCGCGATATGCGTTTATATATATTTTGTTTATTCTTCTTCATAATATTAATAAATTAATCCTTAAACAAATTAGTGCAAACATTTCGTGGGCTCATTTTGTGCATGTTAGTGCAAAAACATGCGTAGCTTTTGCGTCTGGGCTATAGTCAGAGTAACGGTAATGCAAAAACACGTGTTAGTCCTCATCACCTGGCCGTGGGGGGGGGGGGGGCATTCTGAAAAGATAAGATGTGAATCTGAAGATAAGATAAGACATCATAGATTGTGTCCTAACTTACTAGTCTTAACACTATTTGCCCACAGAACCATTCAGTACCGCAGTACGTTATTTGATGTTGTGCCACGGAAATCTGCGAGTTTGACTTTGATCGCAAACACATGCCACTGGATAGCAAGTGTGAAACTTACATCATAATTTCATTGAACTAGAGTACAAAATGGAGGAGATGTAAAAAAAACCTTGTTTAGGATCAATGGATTGTTTTAGAGTGTAACAGCTTGTAAGGTCGAACACAGCATGCAGCCAGTTTAGACACCACAAACAGCTGAGGCCTTCCCCAGTACACTCGGCGTTAATGAACACCGTGTTCCGTACCTTTTCATCGACAGGGCCGATGGGCTCCATTCATAGATCGACACGTTGAATTGAACTTGCTCGCACACGATTTATTCATACGGTCTACTGACTATTGTCAGTGCTAATACCCGCACAATGGCTACTAAACCTCAGGAAACCACCACAACTGCCAGCAACACAAAGAGCACTAGACAGACTGTTGCCATAGCCACCCAGGTTATGCACGATCTACTGAGAAACCCTGAATTCAACGATCTACTTAACAATATCGTGGGCCAAGCGGTTGAAAGAAAACTCGAGGAGAAACTAGAGGAGAAATTGGGGAAATTTCTCAACACCGTTGAGGAGCTAAAAGGAGAGGTGTTTGACATCCAACGTAACCTAGAAAAGAAAGAGCACGAGATCAAACACATGCAGGAGAGAATGATCCAGCAACAACACACCGTTCAGAGAGTGGAAGCGGAGATGAACAGATCTGAGCAGTATTCGAGAAGATCAAACATCCGCATATTTGGGCTCGCTGAAACGAAGGGGGAGAACACCGATGCCATCGTCGCTGACATGATCACCCAGAAGCTAGGCGTGCTGATCGATCCGAGTGACATCGACCGCTCGCACAGGACCGGCAGGCCACACAATCCCAACGAGCCAGCATCAGGACCGGGTCCTTCATCCGGAACCTCATCAGCTGACAGAGCGCGCCCGCGCCCTGTCATAGTTAGGCTCACGACCCACAGGAAGAAGAGAGAAATCATTTTAAATAGGAAAAAGTTGAAAGGTACGCGAATTGTTATCGTAGAAGACCTCACTCTCGAGAATCAGAAACTCCTGGCTGCAGCACGGAAGACAACCGGTGTTACCTCAGCATGGTTAACCGATGGACGCATCATTGTCAGCATCGCAGCCAGTGGAGGTAAACACATCACAAAACTGATCACAAATGAAGAAGACCTGAACAAATTGAGAAAACATTAACATTTAACATTCAATCTCTTAGCAAATGAACAACCTATCTGAAAACTGTCTCACTTATTTTAATCTTTTATTGTAAATTATTGAACGAGTACAATCCATTACTCCTTACGTTTTTACTCTTTCATTTTACTCGTTGTATTTTATTATTAACCTATATAGTGACAATAATTATGACAATAATATTGCACCTACATTATCACATTTTACAGATTTTTTACCTCCAAATGATTATTCAAATTCTATGTTTTTAAAACCTGTACAGATATGCGATATTTTTGAAATTGTAAAAAATGTAAAAGCTGATAAAAGCCCAGGATATGATGGCATTAGTATTAGTATTATAAAAAGGTGTATCATTCTTATTGTAAAACCATTGTGTAATATGTTTAATTTATATATTGAAGATGGTGTGTTCCCAAACTGTCTAAAAATTGCAAAAATTATTCCTATTCATAAGGGAGGTAGCAAGGATACTTTAACTAATTATAGACCAATTTCTTTGTTATGTGTGTTTTCTAAAATATTTGAAAAATTGATATATAAATAATTGATGGATTATTTAATAAAGAAAGATATTTTATATATGAAACAATTTGGTTTTAGACAAGGGCATTCCTCTTACATGGATCTCATGGAATTTACAAGTACAATATCAGAAGCTTTTGAAAATAAGAACATTTTACTTGGATTGTTTTTAGACTTATCAAAGGCATTCGATTGCATTGATCATAGTATTTTAATTAAAAAGATGGAATGTTATGGTATAAGAGGCGTTGCCCTAAATTGGTTTCGAAGCTATTTATGTAATCGAGTGCAATATGTGTCTATTGGAAATGAATCGTCTAGTTACCGTGATGTAAATATTGGTGTACCCCAGGGTTCTGTATTAGGGCCCTTATTATTTCTTTTGTATGTGAATGATTTACAATTTGCTAGTACCATTCTCCAAACTATTGTTTTTGCAGATGATACTAATATATTTTTATCTGGTAATGATGTTAATAGTCTGTGTTTAACTTTTAATAATGAGCTTCGCTCAGTCAGTAATTGGTTCCTTGCTAATAAGCTTAAATTAAATGTTGATAAAACTTGTTGTATGCTTTTTAAACCTAAAAATAAGACTATTGTAGAAAATGATGTGAATATATATATAAACTCATGTAAGATTCCACTTGTTAAATCAACTAAGTTTTTAGGTATTGTAATAGATGATAAACTATCATGGAAGGAACACATAGGTAGCCTATGTACAAAGGTAAGACAAGGAATTGGTGCAATAAATAGACTTAAGGACATTTTACCACTTAATTTTCTTGTTAAGTTATATCAAACTATGATTTTGCCACATCTTACTTATTGTAATATAATTTGGGGAAATGGTGCAATGTCTCACCTAAGTAGACTTATAACTCTTCAAAAATATGCAATAAGAATGATTACAAATTCCAAGTCTCGTGCACATACTGAACCATTATTTAAAAAACTAAAGTTGTTGAAATTGTGTGATTTGTATATTATTCAGACTGCTCGTTTTATGTATCTTTTTAAAAATGAAAAATTACTACCATTATTTGATTCTTATTTTGTTCAAAATAAAAATATGATTATGTATTCCACTCGACAATCTGAAGATTTTAGATTACCAAATTATAGATACGAATTTTCAAGAAGCACCATAAAATACTCTGGCCCAAACACATGGAATTGCCTCCCAAAGTCTCAAACTCAATGCACTTCACTACCAATTTTCACTCGTCAACTAAAAGTAAATATCATTAATTCATATACTTAATCTTGCCTACCCATTTTATAGATATAATACTGTATACAAAGCATCTCTCCACATGTTAGTTTGATTGTCTGTGTGTGTGTGTGTGTGTGTGTGTGTGTGTGTGTGTGTGATCAATGTGTTTATTCATTTTACTCAATGTATATTTACTGTTTTATGTTGTACTTAACTCCGGGGAGGAGCCTGAGACAGGTCAATGGCCTTTGTTCCTCCTTCCACACTGTGAATTTACTTCTTGTATTACCTCCTTTGTTATATTTGATGTATTTTACCTGTTATTGTTGTTATGCATTGTTTTTACCATGTATACTTTCTCTTTGTATGTTTTTAATTCAAGTTGTGGAAATAAAATGAATTTGAATTTGAATTTGAATTAACTATATTTGTATTTTGAAAACAGGACTTACGACCGTCTTAACTTAGGACATCCTTAGAGTAAAGACTCGTATGCAAATGAGCTCAAAAGTTAAGACACGTCATTATCATATCGGACGATGACGTTATACGATTGCTACATTCATTTGTGGGTGAACGTATTTGGAATGAACATATTTTTTGTACATATCTTTGAGCGCTTAACATTATCGAGATTGTAATATGTTTGAAATCATGTAACGTTAGTGTAAATTTCTTCATAGAGAACAAATTGCTGATTTATAGCGATTTCCACACGAAAGAATATCTGCAATTTATCTATTTCAGATAATGAACGAGTCCAAAGTCCCAAACTGTCTGGCCGCGTATGCTCCTGAATAATTCATACCGCGGCATGCAGCCGCAACATATTACACATGTACATGCGACGATCGAGCTCTGCATATATTATGCAAATTTCAGAATGTGTATATCGGCCAGGTGTAAAAACTGTGTTTCACCAGAGGACGAGGAGCTATTTATCACCCTTGAATCGGCATTTATCAAGATTTGTTTGGTAACTGATGATTACTACATTAGAATTGAACGTCAACACCAATCAATTGTACGAATAATACGATATTTTCGGGAGATTCTCGTGCAGCTAGCTAGACCGCCAGGGCGCTATGCAGTAAGCTAAGTTGATGCCAGGCCGACCGGCCGGGCGATCGATGTCGAGAATTCCCGTTGAGTGTTGATCGAAGCTGGAGGTTACGCCAAAATTATTGTTATCATTTTGTGCTTTTCTCCGTAACTTCCTCATAATAGCACTAGCAAAAAAACAACAAATAATTGACTAGGAGTGTGATTACTGATTGATATTTTTCGATCTCCGAGCATTCACAATTATTTTTGTTATTCCCACTCTCCCTCGAAGTCGTGGTCGTGGAAGATTTTGTCCGGGACAATGCCGGTGCCTGTGGCTGTTTGCCTTTCGTACACCAGAAAATTGTACATTTTATCCATACAAATTATTCCATGTGGTTTTCCTGTTTTGAAAATTACAATGAATGAACTTCATGAAAGAACTTCTAGATCTATATAGATAATCTAAAATGAATTACATGCACAAATTATAACGCGTCTCTGCGGCAGCTTGGACTTGGTCTTGGAGAGGTTTCACTGAAGCCGGCGAAGTCATCGAAATCAAAAATCATACCGTAGTCATGGACTGAATCATTGGCAGAATTATAAATTATTCTGGTCTTCTGGAGCATCAATTGTCAGTTATAAAGTATAAACATACTAATTATAAATTCAAACTTATTCTTACTAAAAAGATGGAACATTTCCAACAATAAAAATAATGGTTTTCTCTTTGAATAGTGCAGAATTTAGGCGGAAAATATGGTTATATGTGTCGGAATGAGGGCGCCCTTCGATTACTATGAGGGCGTTCTACATCGAACTAATTCGAAAATGCACAATTATAAGGTACGTTCAAAATTATATAAACAATACATGATATATCTTAGAGAAAATTGTATGAAACTGACTATAGACAGTCCCAAGGCAGAATAAATATGTTGCACAATCATATTTTCACTATATTTCGTATATGACATTGACGCACATTTTTTGCGATAAAAATGCCATCAAACATCATATAAAGACAAACTTTTTTTGTCCAGACAGATAATTATCTATGCTACAATCTGTATGTAGAAATTAATTATGTTTTGTTACTCATTATATGATAAAATGCTGTGGTCAGGAGATATTATTTTGAAATTTGTATTGCATGGCCTAGAGAGGGCGCCCTACTCAACAATGAGGGCGCTATTCATAAAAAAGAGCGAAAACGCAAGAGTATACCGTAAGCTTCAAAATGATATATGATGTGTTGGGAAAGCTTTGGAGGAAGTGTTAAAAAATTATCAATCAACTAGTCACTGTAATTTACCATAAATATGCCTGATATTTGCAATAGTGCTATGTACAGCGATATAGTAAAATACACGTGTGTATATCGCGGTAGCTAGGTACATAGTGCGTGTGCAAGTACAGTACCCTCAGCTTTTCTGCTTCCTGTTGAATTTCAGTGTAAATGTAATGTTATGTATTGATTATATATGCAACGAGAAGTCTTTTGTCATAAATGTGTAATGTGACACCTACAGCTAATTTGCATACAAAAAAAAACATAAGAAAAAACGGTTATAATCCTCCTGTTCAAAGTTACCATCCAATTCTCTTAAAAATTGCCATATGCATTTTTTTGTTCAATAACACTACTTTCTGTGGTTTAGTGTTTTTTTTATATTTTAAAATAATTTTGTATTATTTTTTTTATTATTTTCTTTTTTATTATTGAATTTGTCTCACACTCTGTAATATAACTTTTGACATTGCCCAAAATCATTTCAGCAGATTACTTTGTCATTTTTTTTGATGGTGTCTTTTATGAAGATAATTGTTGTAGTAAGAACAGTTAAAATTCTCTGAAAAATGGATTTTTCCATTGGGACTCGGGACTCAGACTCGGACTCGGATGTCCAGGACTCGGGACTCGGAGGTCCGGGACTCGGACTCGGACTCGGACTCGGACTCGGACTCCAGGGACTCGGACTCGGACTCGGACTCGGACAGGGTGGACTCGAATTTTTCAGTTATGAATGATTTGGCCTAAGTAATAACTTATATTTTAAGTTTGGTCTTGCCTTGGGCTCGGGCTTTGGCATGATTGAGTGATACACAGATCACAATGAATTAGGGCGAGGTTAACTGAAGGTCTAGCCTAACTAGGCTAACCTGGACCTAGGCTAGCTAGACTCTAGTCCTGGTCGAGTCACAAAGGTCGAAGTATATGAGTTTATGACTCTGTGTTTGTACTCGATAGCTTTAGGCTTGACGATAGCGTGGTCTAACAATCATTTAAGACCATCTCGAGTCATAAAATGATACTTCATTAGTTCATTTGATAGATCTATCAATCTAGACCATGGCACGCGACCGAGACAGGCGTATGTGTTGTGACTAGACCAGGCCTAGTTCGGCCAAGACTCTGTCGCCTAGCAAGGCCTTATTTCTGTGCGTCAAGTCATCATGTAGAAGTACTAAAGTTACAGTAGCCTAAGGCTAAAGTTAAGAGGCTCTACAATTTTGATGCAACATGTCGTTTGTAAGTTTTCTCCAGATAGTTGCATGCCTTGCATTGTATTCAAATGATTGTGATTTAATCAATTCAATATTGGCTCAGATTTAAGAATTATGTGTAACATAGTTTTTAATTGTGTCCATGTTAAGTTTTTACTTGATACAATTTATTTTTTCATTAGCAAAGCATGGGTAATAAATCTCTGTCCATTCCTTTCTTTTATCAACATGTTACAATCTAGCTAGACAGCCTCCATCAAGTGCCTTGATGAAGGAACACCAAATGAAAGCTTTGAAGAGTAGGACAACACATAGACAAGCCATTAATCGATACAGTAAGTTTGGTAGAACATGTAGATATAGTTGACACTTGCCTTGAAGATGTTATTGCCATTTGTCAGCACTTGAACTTGTAATAACTTATATTTTAAGTCTGGCCTTGTGCTTGGGCTTGGGCTTTGGCATGCTTGAGACTGAGTGATGCACATGCAGATCACAATGAAATATGCCTAGCTGAACTGAAGGTCTAGGCCTAGGTCTAACTAGTCTAGCCTAACTAGGCTAGCTAGACTCTAGTCCTGGTCGAGTCACAAAGGACGAAGTGTATGAGTTTATGACTCTGTATAATAGTCCTACTCTGTAGCTTGGGCTTGATGGTAGCGTGGTCTAACAATCATTTAAGGCCATCTCAAGTCATTAGTAGTCGTGGTTTAAGAATAAAATGATACTTCATTTGATAGATGTATCAATCTAGACCATGGAACGTGACAGAGACAGGCGTATGTGTTGTCACTAGGCCAGGCCTAGTTAGGCCAGGACTCGGTTGCCTAGCAAGGCCTTATAGAACTGTGCGTCATGAAATGCCAAACTTATCTGGGCCAAATAATTCAACATCAAGTCATCAGATAGAAGTACTAAAGCTAAAGTTAAGGCTAAAGTTAAGAGGCTCTACAATTTTGATGCAACATGTAATTTGTGAGTTTTCTCCAGATTCTTTGTTTAGAGCATGCCTTGCAATCTTGCATGGTATTCAAATTCTTGTGTTTTAATAAATTAAATATGGGCTCAGATTAAAGAATTATGTGTATACATAGTTTTAATAGTGTCCATGTTAAGTTTGTACTTGATACAATTTATTTTTTCATTAGCAAAGCATGTGTAATACATCTCTGTCCATTTCTTTCTTTTATCAACAGGTTACAATCTAGCTGGACAGCCTCCATCAAGTACCTGCCTTGACGAATGAACACCAAGGAAAACCTTTGAGGAGTTTAACTACATGGACAACACTTAGACCAATCAATTCACAAACTACAGCAACATTGTGCACATTTCAATACTCAAATTCAAATTTGGTCTGCATAATTCAGGGTACAAATTAATATCTAATACTGGAGTTTGATATACTTTGTGTCTGTTTGGTGATGCACTTATTAGCACAGTGATGTAGCATGGTCCAACTGATTGGGAGCACTGAAATAATTTGGGGACACACTACACATTTTTTTTTTTTTTTTTTAACCGTACTGCCCCCCCCTCCCCCCCCCCCCCCCCCCCCCCTCAGTGAAGGGGGGCGGGGGCAATGTTCCGCCAGAGGTACGCCACTTATGTTTGCAACATTAAAATAAAAATTATATCAAATTATCTGTGTTTTTTCTTTATCGTTATTTTCAGCTGTGTTGAAGGATCTGGATTGTATGGTGACTGTCAGAAGTAAGCAATGTACCAAGATCTAAAGCAGCTTGAGTTGTCCTTGTAAAATAAACATAGTTTGTATGTCTTGCATCATAAAACGTATGTAAACTTTAATGTAGGATGGTTACTAAAGTTAACCCTATCCCCATTGGGTTATTTTGGTCACTCGAGTCCATTAGGGGGGGGGGGGGGGGGGGGGCTTTTTGGCCCCCCCCCCCCTCAAATCTCGGCAACGAATAGACCGATCGACTTGAAAATTGGCACATACGTAAAACAAGTCAAGAAGAATAAGAATTTGAAGAAAGAAACAAATTTGAACCATTATTTGTTTTTTTTACAATTAATTAACATTTTGAATATGCAAATTTTGGACGAATTTGGAGGAAAATTGAGATTTTCATCTAAAATCAATAGAAATTACAGGTTTTCTGTAAAAATACTATCAAATGATGTAATTCATCCTATCCATGTTGTTTATGGTGATAAAATATATCACTAATTTGCATAAATTATGCAAATCTGCAAATTAGTATTCCCGGATTTACCCACATTGATTTCATTCTTATGTATTTTATTGTTTGTATTGTTTGTTGTTGTTTTTTTAAAGAATAATTTATCTCTGAAGTGTATGAATTAAACTAATAAAGAAATAATCCAAATTATAATTCAATGTAACAATTATAACAGATTTGGAGTTAACGTGGCATCTGATATATGAATTACATAGAAACCTGTACAAAAATTACATTTTTTTGTGACGGTCGAGCAATTATCGACCTGTAAAATCAGTTCTACAGGTCCGACCGGGGTGAATTATATATCAAAACATGCGGGAGACTTGAGAGAAAAAAGTCATGAAGTTTTAACGTGAAATTTCAATCGGTCTAGATGCACGTCGAAAAAAACGACAGGGGGCCAAAAAGGCCCCCCCCCCCTTCCCCCCTAATGGGATTAGGGTTTAGTTTGACCCATACTCAACTATCCCTTTAACAAGAAATAAAGTAAATAATGCATGATGTCATTTAATGTTACCACTATATCATCAAGGCGGATAATAATGCATTATCAGTCTTGCTTTATTTATTGTAAATAGGAACTCCAAACATGGACATTACATATAGGATATGTGTACATTTGGGAATTCTTCAACTACTTTTAATATTGCTGGAAGAGATCGAGCCTTGAGTGCACATGTATTAACATTTCTTGATTAAAGAATGAAATGGTCATGTTTCAAATGGACTATCTAATTTGAACTACAAAGGCCTATTTGGAGAATAGTGTGGGGGTAGATCAACCCTCCCCGGCCCCCCGCCCCCCCCCCCCCCCTAGGTTTACCTAACCAAAGCCATGAGATGTACAAACTCACTGCACTTTTATATTTAAAACTCACAAAAATGAGCACAACTTCAAACAAAAAAGGAGAAATCTAAGGGGGTATTCCCCTGTTCTCCGACCCTCTGCTCCACCTCTACACCCCCCCCCCTCCTTTATCCAACCCCTGCCATGAAATGTACGCAGTCATCATACGGTAATATACGAAACAATTATTTTTTTATGAGCACTCTTTCAACAACAAAATGAAAATTGAGGACGGGGGGGGGGGGGGGGGCGGGGTTTCCCCCTTTTCCATTCCACCCTCCCCCCCCCCCCCCCCTGTTTACCCAATCCCTGCCATGAAATGTACAACATCATAGTACACTTATATAGTAATATATTAGCAAACAGAATCAGTAAGTGAAACTTTTGACACAGGAGGAAAGTGAGGGGGAGGGGTCCCCACCCCCTCTCATTTACCCTACAATATATTTTGATTCTTTCAAGTCACTTTTTATCCTGAAAGCATCAAGTCATGTTATATACCCATACAATGGTGTAAACCCCCCACCTTTTTTTTCAAGACCCTCTCACGCCCCTCAAGGTCATAATTACTTCCACGGGGGAAATTCAACGTTATGATATGAATTAACTACGAAAATTTCACATTTCTTTCACTTTGTGCACAATTGTTATGATATCAAACCCTTGGCTGCCTAACTATTGAGACGTGCGTTTCTCAGGGGGACTCGAATGGGAATGTCCCACAGTGGTATATACCCAATGTGATATTGCCAACATATTGATATAAATCTGTTTAGAATGTCATTCAGTTAAATGTGGAAGCTCCAAGTATTTTTTTGGAGTTAGACACTTAACTGGTTTTACTTTAAAGGGACTTAGTAATATTGTCCAAATCCTCAAATTACAATTGGAATTCCAGAGGTACCCTCATACCTTGTTGTATTCGTATTAACAATACAATCATGGTTTTGGTTTTTCAAATTTCCATTTCGTTAACAAGATATTTATGATTGAAGTGTTCAGATGTTCAATTATCCACTGGGCCGTTAAAACCATGTACAAAACTTTTCAACAAAGTTACTAGATCCCTTTAAATAATGCATGTTCTTCTAAATGTCATACCATTCTGTTATATTCATATTTTATATATTGTAAATGTATTTTAAATGCAGCAGGTTTGGTATTTGTGTGTAAGAATTATAATTTCTTAATTTAATCACATATATAGAATTCAAATGATTAAAGTCTTAGATATAAGTTTTGGAGAAACTAATGGATCACTTTTGGACTTGAATAAGAGAGCCCCTGAATTGCAATATTGTATATATATATTTCATTATGATACTAATATTTCATTTGAATTCCATAAGGTTAGCTCTCCTTTTTTTATTTGTCAATGTCATCGAACATTCAAGGAGGATTTTCCAAAACATTAGTTGTATGGTATTTTGTTCAGGTTGCAAGCTGAAAGGCTAATGTACGATTTTAAAGCCTTTAACTGTTGAAATAGTACCTAGTAGTCATGGTGAAGAAATACTGTGTAAACCCCTGTGTATCAATATTCCATTTATCACATTGTGCGACTATCTTTAGGAAATTGAGAATATGAATGCTTTCTGCATTGGGTTGGTTGCAAACGGGAAAAGGCATCTGGATGAATGCATTCTCAGTTTGATGTTTATTTTCACGTTGCAATACAATGTTGTGTCGTTGGTTGATTGTTAGGCACTTGAAATAAATGGAGGATTTTATAAACAAACTCTATGATATTGATTATATTAATATCACCTGATTTAGTAAATACAGTACATCAGCAGCCATGTAACAGTTTTGGATGTTACATGGCACTGTTAACCGCCCAATTCAGATGATAACACAGTTGTTAACTTTGCTGTCGGGAACATCATGGAATGTTCCCTTTGGGATTTAAAATGCTATTTCGTGAAGAAAATAAGTATCTGGACTACGTCTCGGGACTTATTTACTCTTCCCTCAATCATGTCAATAGCATTTAAAATCCCTCAGAGTGGAACATTCCGTGCTTTTCCCTCCACCACCAGTTAACAACTGTATAATATTGACTCTCTTCAAAGAATTCTTTCAAACAGACACAATGGAACACAATCATATAAGTTTAGAGTATTTGTTCAATCAATGAATAATAGTATACATGTATATAATTAATGTGAATAAATTATTGTTATTATTATGTATCGTACGTACATGTTTATATTTCAAGAGAGTGAGATTTCCCATAATTGTTCTTAAACAATGTATTTTTGATTAATGTATTAAAGTAGAAATTCAAAGGGAATAGAATCAAGTTATTATGGTTTATTTTATGATAGAATGAGTTATTAAAGCAATTTGTGCAGTTAACAAGTCATGAAAGTGTTCAGTTTCATGTTTTATGAAAATGAAATTTTAGTGAATTGACCCTCCCCTTTACCATGAAATCGGCACAGCAAAGTGGCTTTGTGCGTGACGTAAGAGCCGGGCTTTGCGCTCCCGAAAGCTCTAGCTCGAACGGTGATCTACACGCAATTGTTCATAGGGTGGACGCAGTTCTACTCTCTCAAAAGGATTGAATATTGCCTGAATAATCAATATCTGACACACAGTTGTCCTCTCATGTCCTGAAACATATCCTAATGTCAATATTCATGTCATTATTGGCATTGAAAAAGTGTCAATCTCCGTAAAATAACTGTTTACAACTCAATCCATTTTGCCGAATTGTTGTTCATATACACACGGAGATAGTATGAAAAACAAATCTATTATAGCTGTGTTACAAAAGAAAATTACGTAGTAGAATCATGTTCCGAGCTAGAATTGCCTCGTTTCGTAAAAGTTTTGTCCATCGAGAAATACATGCAAGCGCACGATCGTATACCCGGCGGTATACTATGCATATTGTGTATGTTATTGAACTAAAAGTAGTTCCAACGTATGCGCTGTATTCGAAGCTTTCTACAGTCCACACGATCACGATCTCGCTCTAGAATTACATCTGACAGTTCAACATGGATGAAGAATTTCAACAAAACAGCCTGTTAATGGACTTCGAAGTATCCGTGGAGGAGCAAGCTAGCTAGCTAACACGTGCACTCGTTTGTTTTGATGCGCGCGCAGGAAATGTAAATCCGCCAGCGCTATCAGCCGTATAGGTAATGCGGCTGCCAATGTTCAGAGAAATCGCGGATGAATCGTAACAACACAGGCGATCGCGAATCTAATTCACTCGACTTTTCAAGCTAAACCAAGAAACTAGCCATGATAGATCGACTAAAGTAATAACTATTCTTCGTTTTTTTTTAATTTCATTTGATTCATAATGATTATTAACTGTTTGTTTCCATAATGGAAGTGGTAAATTCTCCGTCTGATATGTCAAAGTGAAACTACATGTTGGTACAAAATCTGTGCAGGCCTACTGCACGACACAGTCGTATAGTTTCCCCTTCTTTTTTCACCTTTTTTCAACTTTTTTTGTCACAAACAATACATTTGTTGGAATATCATGATGACAATATAAATGAGAAGCAAATTACAAACAATGTAGTATTATAATTTATTCTTGGTAAGAGAAAAATAGCACATAAGTTGAAGCATTGTCTTTCCAGCCTGGTATGTTATACGCTTATCTACATACAATCGCGGCAGCCGCCTGGGCTTCAAGCCCGGTTCTTACGTCACAGCTAAAGGCCGTTTCGTGTAGCGATTGAGCGAATTTAACCCTGGGAATAGGGTGATGTTTTCACCCTAATTTCGCTTTTATGGACGCGTTATATTGTTTGAATGTCAGTCAAGCTCATTATATGGCTTATAAGCTTTCTGTAGATATGAATATCGTCATATTTAGGGGTTTTCTTTGATTTTCTCCTTTAAAGGATTGATGTTTAAACAAATATTTTCTGTTTACTTCATGATTTTCTTATCATAATACTATTACACTTTTTATTTGAAACCCACAGAATAATCTTTGAACAAACTGACATTAATAAATTTGCATGAAATGTATATATCGTGTGTTTAGTAGAGCTTAGTTTAAAATTGCGCTAAATCCATGTTTTGTCATAGATTATGTGTGCAAAGTTTGTCAAAGAAACCTGCTTTTCAGTCTCCAAAGTTAAAATAGTGGATTTAGCGCCTTTTGGAAGCTCATGTGTGTGTGTGTGTGTGTTCATGCGTTTGTGTGTGCGTGCGTGTGTGTGTGTGTGTGTTCATGCGTTTGTGTGTGCGTTTGTGTGTGTGTGTATGTGTGTGTGTCTGTTTATGCACTATACGTGTATAAAATATGTTTGTTCGTGTGTGTGATGTGTGTATGTGCGTTTTTGCAATGGTAAAGTGAATGAATAATGTCCTAGGGTGTATGAGCATATTGGATTCATCCGACCCTTTCATTTTCCTTTTTCTTTTTTTTTTTTTGAAGGGGGGGGGGGGGGGGGGGGGGCGAGGGTAGAGTAGAATATAAACTCACATAATACTATATTTGGGGCCATTACACATAGGCATCGGAAATGGGATGAGGGCTGCTGCCCCCTCCATCCCCCACAAAGAAAAAGAACAAGAAAGAAGTGGAGGGCCGACGTGTGGGGGTGGGGGGGGGGGGGGGGGTTAAAAAGAGCCATTCCATTTCAAAGGCGCTACAGAATCATGCCTGGTGTTTCCTCGTACGAATGTATGAACCCCCCCCCCCCCCCTCCCCTTATATGTTATTTGTCTTAATGATATAGTTATGATTAATCTGTACAAACATATGAGTCTTTTACAATGAGTTAGCAAATAACATTTTAACATTTCACTCATATACTGTACAATATGTCAACATTGAAGTTGAATTTGATTTCTAAAGGGCTAAATGCTTCTTTTCAAAGGACTATTATCACTGGATGAAGTAAACACGATCAACATGACAGTATTGAGATTGTCGTGTGTCACGTGGTGCACTGTCGTGTGTCGTGTCGTGTGTCGTGTCGTATGTCGTGTAGTGTGTCGTGTCGTGTGTCGTGTCGTAATGTCGTGTCGTGTGTCGTGTTGGGTTTGGTTTGACGGCGCCTTTACACTGCTTTAGCCGGAACAAGAACGACCTTTGACCATTTTCATCGGTATTTTTCACCCGAACCATTTCAAGCTGACCGACCGTTTCATCGGAGTGACACCGATAGAAAGACAATTTCTCCTACTCTAAAGTAGGAGAATTTAATCACCTATTTCTCTTCTTTTCATCGTATATTATATCGGCTTTTTAACCTCTGTAGCATTCATGCTGGCCGTTTCATCGGATGCGTCCGGACGCATCCGATGAAAAGTCAGTGAGCTTGAAAGCAACATAAGTATCAGTATTGACAGTAACACGAAAATGAGTGTATGGGACACTTACTATGGCATCAAATCAGTCGTTCTGTGGACGGTTTATCCGTTTGAGAAAGTAACTAGTCATCTCTCAGTCATATAATCTTCCAACCTTAACTGTCGCGCTTTGCGCGAGACCCCAACATGTCGGCAGGTGCAATGTTACGTCTACGACGATCTGAAATGAATCTCGCGATCGTCGAAGTTGGCGTCGCCCAGTCTCGTCGTGCATCTCGTCGTCTTGACGGTACATTGCCTAAATGTCAGATTTCACGTACATCGTCCATCAATCGATATAATTATACTCCGCAAAAAAAGAAACAGGACACGAACAGGAAGACGAACCAAGGGACGACGAACGATGGAGACGACAGCGGTTGTAAATAAATCAGGCAACCTGCAGCTCAGTTATGAAAGGCTAAAAGCCTAAGCCCAGATGAAGAGATAGTAATGATATCAATGTTGTAACAAAGTTCCACAATAGTACTTGGATGATGACAATTATTAAATATAACTTTGATGCCCCCTCGGTATGCCAATGGACTATGTACAGTCCGGCTGGAGCATGGTGTATCCCTAACGGTGGTATATACCCAGAATGATCTCTCTTGGACCATGCGGTCCCAATTCATATCGAGGGAGGTGGCTACAAGCATGAGGGGGAAACACCTCATGAATAAATTATAATAAAACATAGGGGATAAATAAGGCTATTAAGATTCATAGTATTGTCATAGAGTGGAGGGAAATATATGTGGCCATGAGTCCACTATAAAACCGGGGAAATAGGAGAGGAGGAATGCCGGGGAAAAGGAGGAAGACTGTTTGGAAGAAGGAAGGCCTTGTTTCAAGGGAGTACAAACAGGTGTTACATGAGAAGGGCATTTATTTACGGGTCATTAAAGTTTGTGGGAGAAAGGGACACTTTGAGAGACGGACCCTTTTATACTACATTTTATAAATCTAGACTAGGGTAAATTTGACAAAAAAATATATGTGAACTAGACATGATACTTGTCATTGAACAAGTGGTATAGGTGGGCTGTTGAGTAAAAGCAACAACAAAATGTTCTCCTTAGATATTTCTGAAAAAAATAAATTACTGAAAAAACAAAATTTATGAAGAAAAAAAATTAATGAAAACTAACAAATTTCTTTAAAAAAACAAAGATTTCAGAAAAAAAAAAAAAAATACAAATTTGTGATAAAAAAAACTGGTGAACAAATTTTCTGTAAAAGAAAAAAAATTTGAAAAAAAACAAATTTGTGAACAATTTTTTTCTGAAATTAAAACGTTCGTACGAAAAAAGTGTTTCTGAAAAAAAATAATAATTTTTGCCAAAAAAATTTGTGAAAAAATTAAATTTGTGAAATCAATTTCTGGAAAAAAATAAATTGTAAAAAAAGGAAATTTCAGAAAGAAAAACAAATTCTGAAAAAAAAAATTCTGGAAAAAAAAGAAAAAAAAAGTTGAAAACCTTGAAATGATTAATCCGCATGCCTACATATATGTGTGCGAATTTTTAAGACATTTCATTGAGCCATTTTCAAGTTATGATACATAATGTATTTTACAAAAGTAAATACAAAATGGCGCCTAGATGACGTCATCAGTCATGGTCAAGGTTGAAAACCTCGCTATGCTTACTGTTATGAAATTAACTTTCATCATGTAAAATATGATATAGTTATGATATTGCGTTATAGAGTAATGATACATTATGAATTAGACAAAAATGATATAGGTTTTCCCGCTCAATTTTGCACTTTTCTCAATCGAATTCATTTAGGGGCATTCGAATTCGCGCGTTGCCACAGTATCGTTGGTATCGGTTTTTCTAATTCCGAATAAGTGCAAGCGAATTCATGCATACGCATACGATTTCGCGAATAGACACAGAAGTTCATTTATGGGCAATCGATTTCGCGAATGTGCAGCCAAATGTAAACTTGGTTCATACAATTTAACGCGGCATGGCCGGTCATGCCTGATGAGTACGTTTGGAGCATTCGATTTCACTTCGGGGCAAACAATTGTAACATTTCGTCATTCGTTTTAGATAACGCGGATGCTATGTACATGTATGTACATTTGTGTATATGTAGGGGAGGGAGGGGGGTACTTTCGGGGCCTTCGACTTTCATGGGAGTCATATGTATGCATTTCTCAGTCGTCCGTTAATATACATACAAGTCTTCGTCCTGTTTTAATTGTCTGAATATATAATATAATTATGATATGACACACGAAACTGGGAACAATAATGTTTTACTTTTGCCCTGGAAAGGACATTGTGCGGTTTGTTACGTTTGAACATTTTTACAAAATGATGTATTTACATGTATTTTGTTATCATCAAGATTTTCCAATTGTAATGTCATCTACATCCCCATTTAGCTTTAATGAACATTGATATACGCTTTAGCACGGAGCTATATAGGAGGCACAATCACCCCTCCCCACCCCTAATAAGTTGACAAACAATACATCATAAGCCAAGGGGGCATCTTTATAGAAAACAAAGATATACATGAAGCTTATAAGCATTTTATTTTATATGTTTCCAGATGGCCAGGGTCCTTTTCCCCGAATTCCATTTTCTCATTTTCACCTTACAAGCAAAATTTACCTTTATCAAAATTATATTCCTTTTATAAATTTCACGAATAATTTATGACTTGATTTTTCCCAAATATAACATGCTTTGTCTTAATAGGAATTAAGTTTACCTGAATACAAACGCCACTGCTTTTAGCCAAATTATTGCTGATCTATCTTTACATTTCTTAAATCGAAAGCAGTAATTTGAAAATTGGCTGCCCTTTCACGAATTCGATTGCCGAAGAGACGTCTACGTATACTACGTGTCAATTTGAACGACCATTGACGAAATGGTATGCGCTTTGTGCGAATTCGTTTGCTCCGGGCGTGATTTTGAATGCCTATTAACGTATTCGAATAATGCTTTGGTACGGCGATCGCAAATCGCGCGAATTCGTTTGCTCCTATTATCAATTCGATTGACACAATCGCGAAATTGAGCGGGAAAACCTATACAAAATGGCGCCTAGATGACGTCATCAGTCAAGGATGAAAACCTTGCTATGATTAGTCCACATGCCCATATCAATTTTGAAAGAGCATACAATTTAAATGACAGATTCTGTCAAAGTTGATCAAAATCGATTTAGAAATGGCTGACATATCCATAAATATAATCATTTGTAACGATAATGTGGGGCCTTGCAAAATATTCGATCATTTTGAACCAGCCGTTTAGAAATTTCTAAAAATGCTTCCCCTTTTAAAAAATGTACAATTTTGTTTTTAATAGTTGTTGATTTTCTCTCTATGGAATCACTATTTCAACAAATGCACATTATTTTATTTTATATGGTTGAAAACAATGAGCTCTTAGAGGGCACCGTTTGGATTTTACGGCTATTTTTTAATGATAACAGGCTATCTGCTTATTCCTTTGTAATGTTGTATTCCTTACGAGCATGGTGGAATTATAACTATTAGTTTGGTTTGCATGTTTTAGTTAATAAAATTCACCATTTATGTCAGTTACACGAGACAAGCATTTGAACAAACATTTTACACACATCTAGCCAATTTCACGAAACTGTTACAATGGTTGTATATGTTTAGATATTGTAACTACCATGGCAACAGCTGTGATACTCCATGCTGAATTGCTGATTGGCTGGTGACCCAAAAGTTACACAAATTGGATACTAACAATAATGGCAAGTGTTTTGAAAAAATGTGCTACGGGTTCATCACAATCCAAACTAGTCAATCATACCGCAAACATGAAGAACATATCACAAGCATTGAATAAAAACAACAATTCTCATTCTATCACTACACATATGAGTCTAAAAATCTAGGCTATCACTCATTTTGTACGTATATATTTATATTGGTAATTTTTATTCATCAAATCAAAGAAGTTTTAATAAGCCAGGTCCATATAGGAATTAGAATATTCATCAATAAAGAGCGGACAGGAACACAAGGAGTGCACTAATCGGGGGTTAGTGTGGTTAGAGTAGAGCTGGGAAGCTGGGAGAAAGAGCAGGATGCGGGACAAAAGGGAAGTGTGTGCAGGGAGGATACAATTTTGAAATGAATAGGATATGTGGATCGAGGAGATGGGGGGGGGGGGGGGGGGGGGGTGGGCACAAACATGGGGATAGGTGGATGCGCATGAGGAAAGTGGTGAAGGCAAACGACAAACCAAAAAGTCCTGAGCTAGGGAACAAAATACATGAGAAGATAAACAAATGAAACAAAATAACCAGATAACCACTAAATGAAAATGACGTGAAACGTTTGAAGCCAAAATAAACATGTGAAATTAAATGAAATTACATGTTATACCCAAAGTGGCTACAAACAATGGGTTTGAAGAATAGCGCATCATGGGGCCACATGGGGATGGGTGGATGGGTGGATGTTCATGTGGAAAGTGGTGAAGGCATACATGTATGCACAAACGACAAACCAAAAAGTGTTGTGCTGGGAAATAAAATACATTTAAGATAACAACAAATCCAAACATAACCAGACAAACTAATACAATAATTGAAATGGCGTGAAAAGTTAGAATCCAAAATAAACATCACAAAAAGTGAAATGACAATAAACAATACCTAAAAGAAATTGCATGTTATACATAACCAAAGGGGCTATAAAGAAGTAGTGTAGGGGGAGGGGTGAAATTAAAAAGATGGCATGATGTTTAAACTCAGATGTAAGCTGAATTTGTGGAGAGAAAGAGAAAATGAAATGGGAATTAATCAAATCCTTTCTGCGATGTTGGGACCATGTAGCTGCATTATAGTAAAATCAGATGTGACCTGCTAGTGATGATATATTCAACATTGTGGTGGTGCATGTGATGTGGCCTTTGGTGCGTTGTAAATGGTTTGTGGAGAGTCCCTTTTCTTGGCCTGAGGATGTGGTCCTTACATACAATACTATGTTTGAAGTGCATTTGAAGGTAGCATGCTGTGTGGGAGAGAGACGATAGGTTGACTACTATCAAAGTGATTGCATACTTTTTAAAAGTTTATTTTAAAAATATTGTGTTTTCTTCAAGTAGGGTACGACTACCAGACATTAACATAGTGATGTTTTCCTTTGTCAAATAGTAAAGTGTGTTGCTGATAAAGAGTTTGGCCTTTATTTCAATTGGATACATGTTTCAGTTGAATCATGCAATTAAAATATGCCTTTTTTTATTTCATTGGCTGTATAGCATGTTTTTTCACGATTTTTCACAGTTCCCCACTTCTCGTTTATACAGTGAAGTTCAACTTGATTAACATCTTTGTTGAACATGAAGGGTTTACGAAACTTCAACTCAGATTAAGTCGCTTTTTAATAGAAGCAAAAGCTTACTTAAAAGCCCTTTTATGAAGTCTTCAACCCAATCCTCAACTTAACCAAAAGCTATGTATCATTTTGCTTGCAAGTTTTTGAACTACCATGACCTAATGATATGTTTTCCTTCTACAGTACACAGCTTTCGGAATAACATTATCAAACTAGCCCAAAAGTATCATCTCTCATCATACCAACCGTTTACATTATAATCTAAACAAACTCCCAACTAAAATCTTACCTGTTAGACCGTTTCCTCTTAGGCACTGTTGCACACTTCTATGATCTTCCAAAAAACAGATAGCTTGCATTTTCCTTGTGCTGAAACCAAAAAAAATGTCACAAACAAAAACACACACATTCTCAAGAAAACATGAAATAGTGTGCCTCAGTTCTTAGTTCAGTTCAGTTCAGTTTATTTAACACTTCATAAAAACAACAAATTGACAAGGTAAGAACAAAAGAAAATCAAGGAATACAAGTTCTACATACAAAGTATACAAAATACGGACAAAATTATAAAGTGTAAGGAGTCGGTAGAAAGGCTGTAATTGCCTTATGTAAAAACCAACCCCAGTAAAGCAAAGTAACGTACATACAAACGATACATTTATGTAAATATACAATAATTTAAGCCCCTTGTCTTGATGGGGTATATAATATAATGCACGTTATAAAATATCCATAATTATTCAAGCATAATACTCGCACATACTCACAAACACACACACACACACACACACACACACACACACACACACACACACACACACATACACACGCACACACACACACACACACACACACAACACAAAACCTGACGTGCTGATTGTAAGAAATTAAAAATATAAATACAGCAAAATGTAAAATATCATACGAAATTCATGATTGCACAGAATATTTACTAAGTAACAAGCGTTTATACGAAAGTTTAAAAGCATTCGATGTTCTAATTGTCTTCACAAATAAGGGCATATCATTCCACAGTTTTGGTCCTTGGAAAAATATTGATTTTTTATACGAGGATGTTCGTATCTGGGGTAAATGAAAATTTGTGGAATTTCTTGTATTATAGTTATGAAAAGCATTATTTAACTCATAATAGTTTAATAAAGTTATAGGGAGCATTTTATTATTACATAAAAACATGTGTATTGCATTTTGTAGTAAATAAATATCATATATTGTTAATACAGATAGACGAACAAATATTGGCATAGAATGAGCCCTGTATGACGAATGTGATATAATTCTTACTGCCCTCTTTTGTAATTTAAACAATCTCTGCATATTTTGTTCACTAGAATTTGCCCAGGCAAGAATACAATAGTTAAAATATGGGACTATGAGAGTGTTATATAATAATAATAACAAAGCATTAGGGTATAATTTCAACCTATTCATGACCCCAATATTTTTAGAGATTTTATTGCAGATGACACCAGTGTGTTCCTTCCATGTTAAACAATCATCAATAATTACACCAAGGAATTTCACATGTGAAACGCGTATTATTCTGGATGCATTTATATTAATAATTATGTCATCTTTATCTATGAATTTATTTGTAAAAATCATATAGTTAGTTTTTGTAAGATTTAAAACTAACTTATTTGCCTGCAACCATTCGATCAATTTAGCAACTTCATTAATAAATACATTTTGCAAAACATCAAATTGAGGATGGGACATAAACACACTGGTGTCATCTGCAAACTGAATAAATTGAAGTTTATCTGAAATATTGCACATATCATTTACATATAATATAAATAATAGTGGTCCCAAGATAGAGCCCTGAGGGACGCCACATCTCATGCTTTTCTGTTGCGATTGTATATTATCTATTTCAACATATTGCTTTCTATCAGTTAAGTAACTTTGAAACCATTCTAACAATGTACCACGTATTCCATAGTTAGAAAGTTTATACAATAATATCGAGTGATCTAGCGTGTCAAACGCTTTACTGAGATCTAATAATAGACCTATCATTATCTCTTTCTTATCAAAAACATCAACGACCTTATGAATAAATTCCAGTAAAGCATGAGATGTGGAATGCCCACTTCTAAAACCGTACTGGTTATTTGTAATGATATTGCACTGAGTTAAAAATTTAAATAATCTATTATAAACACATTTTTCTAAAACCTTCGAAAATAAAGGCAAAATAGAGATAGGGCGATAATTAGATACATCATCTTTAGGACCATTAATTTTTTATAAATAGGCACAACTCTAGCAATTTTTTATTTTGTTGGCACAACCCCTGGGATAATGATAAATTTAAAATATGACATAATGGGTAGCAAATTACATGAACAATCTTTTTTACTATAGTAACACGTATACCATCATATCCACTGCTTTTTCCATTTTCAAAATTACATATTATTTCAATTATTTCTTTTGGTGTAATGGGAGAAAAAAAGGCAGTAGTATAATTTGTTGTTAGATACTTATCGAAGTTGTATGTATTGTCAAATTGAGATGAAAGCCTTGGGCCAATATCAATAACAAAATCATTAAAAATATTGCAAATATCATAAGGGGTTTCTGCAGTTTGATTATCACATACTATTTTATTAGGAGGTGTACATTTTTTAGAGTTCCTATTGAGCATTTCATTTATCGTTTTCCACATTTTCTTCATATTACCAATGGCAGATGTATATTTATCCATATAATATTTATTTTTTACTTTTTTAATTTCCTTTGTGACCATATTTCGATATTTTTTATACACAGAAAATCTATAATCAGTTCGATTCTTAATGTATTTCTTATATAATTTATTCTTTTTCCTACACATCTTCTTTAATCTGGATGTAAACCACAATTTATCTTTTTGTTTTCTTTTTTCTGCCTTTTTTAGTGGAAAACAATAATCATAAATGCGTAAAAATTTTCTTAAAAACAATTCATAAGCAACATTTGCATCCTCACTTAATACAGTCCAATCAGAATTACCAATCATTTCAACAAACTTATTTACATTTTCTTGTTTAAAATCACGAACATAAAAATCAATCGATTCCTGTCTATTCATCTTGGGACATAATTTAGAAACAAAGTATATAGGTAAATGGTCACTTATATCCACAAGAAATATACCAGAATGTATACATTCTAAATTATTTGTCAAAATATTATCAATTAAAGTTTGTGAGTTATTCGTAATACGAGTTGGACAATGGATAATAGGAGACAATGAATTTGTCATAAGTACATCAACAAAGTCATTCACATGTTGGCAAGATTGTACATTTAAAAGATTTATATTATAATCCCCAATTACATACAATATCTTATTTTCCCTATTTACAATATCTAAAACAGGTACAAATTCTTCTAAAAATGATTGAACAGAATGTGACGGTGGTCGATATATTACACCTAAAATAATATTCTTTTGTGAGTTATTTCTACAAAAATAGATTCCATACAATAATTATTCACATCTAAATCATATCTTCGAAAAAAATCAAAATCATTTTTTACATAAACACCTACCCCACCACCTCGTTTACCTTCTGCCCTACCGTTCACACAAAGTGTATAATCGTCAATATCATAATAGGAATCATATTCAGATAACCACGTCTCTGTTACACCAATTATTGAAAACTTCCTTTGAATACTATCTAAAAACAATCTCATGTCATCAAAATTACTATTCAAACTTCTACAATTAATGTGTACACAAGAAAACTCATCAGATTGAGGGTTATCATCAGATAATTTATGATTGAATTCATTATACTCTTCAGGTGTATAATATGATTGCACAGGTCCATCATTGCTATTTACCTCATGTAAAGGAGATAATAATTCAGAAACATTTTGCAAATTTATAGAATGTAAAAAGTTTAAAATGTCAGCACGATCAGGCATCATACATCAACACATGTAAAAAAAAAACCACACACACACACACACAAAGACAATACACGCATTAAAAATGTGGGTACAATTTAAAAACGAGTTTGGAAGAAATGTGATTTAAAACAAAAACACCTATAATCTTCCGGAAACCGTATATTTCTACATTAAAATTCTCGTGTAATTGCACTTTTAAAACAGTAAATAATTATAAAAAAATAATAGTAGGATAGAATATGTTCAAAATATATTACCGTATGTAAAATTCATTTCAAATGTTTCTCAGGTCAGAGTGGCAAGATATCAGTTTTTTCCTCTCCATGTTGTTCGAGTCTTTCACCGTCACGAAGATCCTCCCGTCGACGGACCATGTATGACAGGTTTTCGTGTGTTTGTGGGCAGCGGTGAGAAGCTTAGCATTTGTTGCGGTAAGATCTTCAACAATGATAGTTCGTGTTCCTTTGAGCTTTCGCCTCTCTTTGATCAAAACTTGTTTAGGCTTGTAGGATGTGAATTTCACAATGATGGGTCGCGGTGGGTCAGATCTTAAAGTGCTAGGACGCAAGGCATCTGCGTAGCGCTTCTGCTGACCTGGTGGTTTTCCGATCCTGTGCGATCGATCTATATCGCGTGGAGACAGCTGCACACCAATCTGTTGGGCAAGCTCGCAAACCACCTCGTCAGTGTTTTCACCATCCTTCTCAGCAATACCCAGGACTCTGATGTTGTTGCGCCTTGAGTACTGCTCCAAGTTGTTGAGGCTGGCCGTCATCCCACTGATCTTCTCTTCATGAGCGTCGATCTTCTTCTGCAGCTGCTGAAGCTCTGCGAACTTGTTGTCAATGGTCACCTGGATGTCGTGAAGGGTCGACACATTGCGTTCGATGAGCTCACTGAGCTTCCTCTCGCTCCTCTCCATGGCTGCTTCTAGTTTGGCATTTGAGTTTTCACTTATCCTCTGCACAATTTTCTCGATCATCTTCAAAAATGCTGAATTTTCACATAGTTCATTGACATCAATTTCTGGTGCACCACTAACAGCGTCTGCTTTTCGTGGCATAACGAAATGTCAAATCAAAATACAGTTATGGAAAGTAGTCAGTTAGTATGGTACTAAAGACAAGTATACATACGATGTGATGAATCAGCGAAATGTCACTTACACCATAAGCATTATATGGGACTGGCAAGACGATGATGCGGTAAAAAATGTTCAGTACATGAAAAGTTACATCTGGGACTGGCAAGGTGTGGCAATCAGTCAGTGATCAGATAAGACAGACAAACTTCAGCATTCTTTGTCACAATATGCATTGATAATGTTAAAACGGTCTCCGGATGACACAGGTATACATTACGATTTAAAGTCCGACCATAATCATGGCATTTAGGTGCAGAAAATGTGATGAAATAACGCAGAGTAAAAACACACAACACACATTGCACTGATCTTGTGCACGGTTATGACTATCTAGTGGATGTACCCAACATAATCAAAATCTGTCTATAATAAAACAGCAAAAAAGAAGAAACATAATTATACAAATTATTTTACACGTTTCTTACCCTTTGAAAGTATTTTGTATTGTTTGGTATTTGTTATTGATTAGAAAGAAATTCATGGTTCAAAATCTTGTGTTCATGTACGATGAGTTGACAAGGAGGTGTTTATTGCCTTTTCATATTTTCAGAATAACACAAACAATTAAACCATTGACCATCTTTTTATATCTTCATCAGCATTTAATAATAATGACAGTTACTTATAATGACAGTTGGACATTTATATATATTTATATAGTATTAAATATATAACATGAGGTTTTAAAAATTAGACACAGCTGAGAATTTCCAAAATAATTAATTATCAGTTTCTTACCATTTCTCAAGTGCTAGTGACTTCAAATCTTCATTCGCTGATCCAATAGTCTAGAGCCTGTAAATAATCAAAGGCAAAATATTTTAATTTACATCCATCAAAAAATATAAGCATCCTGACAAAAACTTAAATTCGTATTGATCTATTCTGAGATTATTATATCAAATATCTATCTAATCTCATCCTGAAATTTGTGTTCAATATTCCATCATTTTCCCATATCTGAAGATAAATCTGGCCATGTTACTTATTCAATTTGTATCAAGTTGTTTAATAAAGTAAATATTATTGTGTATTTCTAAAACTACATTTATTTTCTGGACTGTGGGGTCCAAACCTATGAAAAAATGACATGTAACACGGACTGGTTAAGGCATCGAACACAGGCTAGCAAATACATATAAATATCTTTTACTTTCCAATGCAGAAATCCTATTTTACTTTATTTATTTATTTCAGTTTTCTTTGGCCCATCAGTAATTAGTTTTCTAAGTAAGATGTGAAACTGTTCTGACTTCTGTTATTACTTACTAGTATAACGCTATATTACTTGTAAATATTGTCTTCTTTTGTTCACAAGTGCTGAAATCTTTCTTATCTTGTTCACATTTTCATCTTGTGTTCCAAACCATTTTCATGAATATTTTTAACCTGGTTAGTTGTTAATTATCTGTCTTCATTTCACTGATTTTCAGCCGTCTCTGGCCCTGGCCTGGCCCTCGAGTCTGGTCTCTGGACGTCTTGGACTTGGCCTTGCCCTTGCCCTTGGGCTTGGCTTGGGGGCAAGTACTAATACAAATTACAATGGATGATCCCAAGTTATTGATAGTAAACAGTAAATATGAATATTGTCATACATAAGCCACTTTATAATGTTCGTTGAAAATTGCTTCGGCCCAGGTACTCATCATACTTCATTATTTTCTTCTCAGACTCACTCATACACACTGACCCTAAACAAAAACTCATACGTGGGGCAATATTCTTGACAGTCATGAATTTGCCTCCGAATTACACTCTTTCGAACTAAATATTATACATATGAATAGTTAAAGTTTTGTTTCATTGATTATAAATTGAGTCGAATTTGGTATGATTGTGAAGGTAATCTTGAACTTTACAAGCCATTAGAAACTCAGATTTTTTGAATTTTGTTATATATTATTGTATCGAAATTGAAAATGAGAAAAATTCACCCTCCAAACCAGGCCCAAATTCACCCCGATCTCGCCGCTTAGATCGATGACGTATGAAAAGGGGGTAGATTCTCTGCTATATCGATTGCGCATGCGCGATCGCCGCGGTATACATCAGTTTGCGTGCAGTATTTTGTTTACAACAGCTATCGCTAGCTCATTTTGCAACATGGGAAATGAAAAAAAAAATCTAGAAAATTGCCAAATGTTAGTGTAAAAGTACATACTTTACCGTATGAGTGGTTATTTTCGCAAAATTATCGATTTGTTTGACAAATTGAGAGACGCAAATTGAACTTGCCTCGAAAAAAAAAAACCCGTCAGTTGAATGATACGGAACACGCACTAGAGTTTCAGCGGGGCCCGCCCCGCGAGATGGGTTGTGCTCTAGATACCTAGCTAGCTGCCGCGCCAATTGCCTTGTAAGTTGCACTATTAAAAATTTCCGAAAAGGAACGAAACTGCAAGATTATTACGATCGCACCTATTCTAGACTATCTCTTATTTTACTTACATGTTTGTAAGGCTTTTGGAACAAATACGAGAACAATTACCTGCAAAAACGGTATCGAGAAGGATCGAGAGCTAGCGCGAGCTGAATTGAAGAGAGCTACACTAATGCAAGACGTACGCTCACGGCCGCGGTCCAGCGTATGCATGCACGTCGCACCGCACGGAGTATATCATGATCTCACTCACAGACTAGGTGATTCATTTACCTATTTTTACTTTATCAAACACATTAATAAATACAATAATAACTTTACAACGAATATAAGTTGTTGTTTCATTAGTTCAAAAAGTTTAAACCACCATAATTGTACAGAAAATAGTTTAAACAACCACGGAATCCTTGGTATAAAGGGGTATAATTCCGGTATACATGTATATTATGTGGTAGATACCGAAGCTTCCTATTGGATAACCCCTGTCATTACGTCAGTACAACATACACAGCTATATGACTCCGCTCGTCGCTGGATTTGGGGGTTTTGAGACAGTGTTCAATATTTTCCTTTTTTTCAATCTTTGGATGTGCGAGTACTTGGAAAGTAATATTTTCATATTCTGTATGATTTCAACTTTCTGTAAAGATATCATTTGGCTAATATTGGTGTTTTCTTTGAAGCAAAACTTTAAAAACAAAAACGAAAATCTTAATTATTTCACTAAAAAAAATTACATTCTGACATTTTGGCAAATGAGTATGGTTTAAAGATATAAAAAATGAATAAAACTCAAAATCGCGATGTTGGTGGTATGTGTCACTTCGTGAAATGCACGACGATATGTGTGCCAATTTTTTTAACATTTCATTGAGGCATTTTCAAGTTATGATACATAATGTATTTGACAAAAGTAAATACAAAATGGCGCCTAGATGATGTCATCAGTCATGGTCAAGGTTGAAAACCTCGCCATGCTTACTATTATGACATTAACTTTCATCATGTATAATATGATATAGTTATGATATTGCGTTATAGAGTTATGATACATTATGTATTTGACGAAAATGATACATAATGGATGACGTCATCACTCAAGGTCAAGGTTGAAAGTCTTCCTATGCTTAGTCCACATGCCTATACATATGTGTGCCAATTTTCAAGACATTTCATCAAGCCATGTTCATGTTATCTTGCACACAAACAAGTGGGTAGAAATAGGAAAAATAAAGAAATAAAGAAATACAGAAATAAAAACGATTCTGACGAAATTATAAGGTGGTCTGTATGAGTCATACAGCCCACCTAATGAAGACGATTTTGACACAATTATAAGGTGGTCTGTATGAGTCATACAGCCCACCTACAAACGTCGTAAAGACGTCGTAAACTAGACACAAATCAAAAAGGCAAATAGTCCATAGTGACGTCGTCATAACGTTGTGTATCCAAGGTACAGTTTTACTAGTTTACGATCAATTATAAAAGACGCGGTGCGCTATCAGGGAGATTCCATTGACCAGTGGCTTTGCTACGGGGGGGGGGGGGGGGGGGCACAGGGGGGGGGGGTGCACGTGCCCTCAAATTGTTTGGCAAAAAAAGAATGTCGAACGACCCGAAATTAAGCAAAATGTGTCTATAACATGTCTTATTAGCCTGTTTTTATTAAATTTATGATGATAATGATGTTATTAACAATAATAAAGAACAAACTATCCGTCGTTCCCTATATATAATCAATAGCGCACTTATATCAGTTTGAAGAATCCTTCCAAGTGGGAGACCGCGGGAATCCCTTCAGCTAGTGTGCGCCTTATTGTCATTCCCGCGCGCGAGGATCGACGCTTTCAGTAGAGCTCGTAGGCCAAACCATAGAGTTAACCATAGAGAAACTACACGACCAAAATTACTGTTCTTGGTATCGTTTTTCATTGGAAAAGACACCCTATCCGATGGACATAAACATTGTGGTACTATATTTCTGGAGGTGCCCCTTTCCGTTTTGGGGGCCACCCTGTAAAGCTCTATGGGCCAAACAAACTGCCTATAGCGTGTGGTAAATTGTCCACCAGGGGCCTCTGCCAAATGATGCTGCTTCCCGCTTTTATAGATAATTTTGACAATTTGACGCATTCATGCATGCTATGGGCGCATAGCTGCACTACGTAGTCCAAAATGTCTAGGCAAAGAGCACCAGTCATCTTCTCCGGAGTCGACATCTGCATCAGCTGAACATAGACCTCCTGAACCGAACCCAAGGGACCCGTGGCGTGGGTCTAGTCACGGGCGACAACAGGCGAGTGATGAGGGAAAGGGGACATATACATTTCCCTCCCCCTTTTTCAGATATCTTGTGTCTGACAGAATACTATTAATTATTTCTAATGCCTTGATTTTGCCTTATATTTCGTATTGTAATATTATGTAGGCAG
Organism: Echinarachnius parma; assembly: GCA_037951105.1. Lineage (NCBI taxonomy): Eukaryota > Metazoa > Echinodermata > Echinoidea > Clypeasteroida > Echinarachniidae > Echinarachnius > Echinarachnius parma. The sequence continues at coordinate 175,580 of JBAMJV010001421.1, forward strand.
TGTCAAAGAGTGTAACAGATGACATTCACTTGTTATAGAAAAAAGCTTTAAGAGTTTGTGCCGGAGTTTGTTATCGTGAGCACACAGATCCTTTGTTTGTTAGATTTAAATGTCTTAAAGTCGGTGAAATTAATTTTCTTTAAACCTCTTTATTTATGTATCCTTATAATATTAGCATTTTGCCTGCCTCGTTTACTTCTATGTTTTTGAAAAACAATGCGATTCACTCTTATTCGACAAGACAAGCAGCAAACTTGCATTTGTTTAATCCATGTGCAGTATTGGCACATAAATCAGTGAGACATACAATAACTGGTTACAATTCTTTGTTAATTGAAACACGGTATTTGCCTACAATTTACTCTTTTAAAATTGTTGTCAAACGCATGCTTATTGCAAACGATTTTGTGTAAGATATTTTGTTCAATCAGTTGGTTTGTTAATTTTTTTTTAACATAGCGGTAAATATTTACGATAGAATGTATTATAGTATTATATATTTATATGTGTAATTCGGCATGACATGTCACTGTTAATTAATTACACCAGGCATCTTCACACCTCTCCCCCTCTTTCTCAACTCTCCGCAACTTTTTCTTTTCTCTCTCTGTTTCCCGTATTTCTCTTCCAGTATGGACTGTACCTTTCTATCATGCCTACTACATTTCTTCCTGCACTAGAACATACTGTAGAGACTTAAAGGGAGTGCCACTCTTTTGCAAGCCAAAACATATAAGTTGCCATATTAACCTCAAATATTGTAGATCATGATTTTTGAAATTTATTCTGAAAAGATTAGGACTTGACAATGTATTTTGGTGGAGTAATGAATTTTATGATTTTTGTTATTACCTATAGATTAATAAAATGTTGGACGACGGTTGAATAACCGAACCTCACAATAATCTGTCTAGCTCCCTGTACGTTCTCTGATGGAGAGTGTATGTAGTATGAATGTGATGCATCGAGATCGATGCCCACCACCCATAATAGATAGCGCCACCAACGAGGGAGATCTACACAACGAGAGAGATCTGCACAACAGCAGTGATCGCTTTGAATGATGGCACCTACGGCTATGACATTTCATACACAGCATAAATCAAGTATTATGCAGATCTGTACCAAATTTGAAGCATTTTGGCATTTTTGGTAAAGTGGGGCACTCCCTTTAACTATTATCTTTATCTGTACTTATAAATAATGTTTTATATTTGTTTTTATTACTTTTTGTTTCTTATTTGTATTAATCTATGTTTACCGTATCTTTAAAAATATGTAAAACTTGTAAAATATTAGGTGTGGCAACACTTCAAGCTTATAGCTTATACTGCCAGACCTCTGTGTGGTTCTATGTCGATGTTATGACAGTTTATGTTCATGTACGAAATTGTTTACTGTGAGACATGCAGGAATATAATAAATAAATAAATAAATAAAATAAACAAATATGCATACATTATGTATGTTTGATTCCATAGCTTGAACTACGAACCATATAATATTTCTGTCTCTCGGGTATGCACCAAATCGCACAATATAAAGCCCAAAATATGCAAAAGCTCCCTACAGTTGGATGGGGACACCCCTTCACCCGCTTGGTCGCTTTGCTCCCTTGCAATGCCCTGTACTTTTGAGAACATTTTGTCCCCCTTCTTGAAAATGATCCTTTTACATCAAGCACATCATTTACAGATCCACTTAACCAGACAAGATCTGATCTAATATGTACGCCAAAAAAAAACGGTTCCAACAAGAGATACACAAGGGATCAATATCGTGTGTTTGAGTGTGTTCCGGGAGATGGGGATATTTCCCTCACTTGTTGATGCGGGGGTGGCATGTACCAACATCTCCCACTTTTTTCGTCAAATCTTTTGTATAAATCTTACAAAATGCATATTAGCAATAATAATGGTAATAATGACTAGGACAATTCTAACCATACTTCTAAAGTGATATTTAAAAAAATACATTGTATTATCAAATTTTCTTCCAAAGTATGCACCGGATTGCTTTAGTTCGAGTGAAAATTGAAAAAGCTCCCTACCGTCGGAGGGGGGAGACCCCCCCCCCCCCCTCCGACAGCCTCCCCCCTCCCCCCTCGGGTGCTAACCCTCGGGCTTGGTAGCTACGCTCCCTCGCAGTTGTGCCCCCACCGCCCCCCCCCCCCCCCCCCCCTCTAATCCGTTGACCCTCGCTACTCCACTGCCAGTGACAATACATTCCTGTATGATACGCGGATATGTTGCAAAAGGGAGCTGGCATCACACATTCAAGTTTTAAATAGTCATCGAATTACAACAACCAAACGAATTATTACATAACTGCGTGTCTATAAACATAACAACAAGACACTAACCAATGCACGCGATGTTTCCGGACTCTCGATGTATGTTTATACACAAACTATTGTACGTACTGTCTTTCTAAGATCGATGTTTTACCAGACGAAACATATAACGAGCTTTCAACCAAAAGGCGCTAAATCCACTTTTTCAATTTCCGAGGAAAACAGGTTTTTTTGTCCCACTTTGTACACGTACCGATGGGAATATGAAAATTGAACTTTCTTTATGTAATCAAGTAGCAAAGTATACTAGACCCGTCAAAAGAACACCCGACCATTATATTCACCATGTAAGTCTTCGTCATCCCCTTCATAGATGTTCATACTATCAGAAGATCTTTCGGGAAGCCAAATCATAATTTCTTAGGAAAAAACACACATACACAAACAAACAAACAAACAAAAGCACACACACACACACACACACGCGCTAACCCACTCGCGTACAAACACACACACGCACACACACACACCAAAATATGCGAACATCCACACACATTATTTTTTTAGGCAACAACATGAAGTTTTGTTTTCTTTCCAGATTGCAGAGTTATGAAATTTAAAAGTTTGTATTAGGTCAAACCATAGACATACTAACATGGACAGACTTTTAACATATTCATTCACCTGTTGAATACAAATATATCACCATGGCACCAATGCTTGCTTAATCCCATTGATCGTATCATCTTCACCGCCATGAAGAGTGATGACAGTAAAGTTTTAAAAAACAATTTGTATAAAACTTACATTTTCCGAAGAACTAGAACAAGCCGTGTATTTGAATATACTTTTTTTTATGAAAGAAAATGCTTTAATGATCATTTTGTATAAATATCCGTTGTAAAACATGTTTAATACAAGAAATATTATCACATTTCTAAATATTCACTACCCGTCAAAAATTGAATTTTTAAGGTTTCCGCACATTTTTCCAGGAAAATATTGACATGTATATAAAGATCGACTACGCTTCTTCCTGGTGAATGGGATGCTGTAAGTGTGCGGGAGATTGTGAAGTCACAATTTGATATTCCTTTTTACCCAAAAATGTAACATTTATGATGCGCTGATCCCGATACCAGTACCCTATATCCTTCATTACTAGACAAGACATGCATCAGCGTAAAACATTTCTGATAAGGAGGTATTTCTCAGGCATGTCTAAGTGAGCTCATTGTGAAATTAAAATAATAGTCCATACACTATTATAATACCATAGCATTGGAAATAACTCCTGGCAATAAATGCAGTGGTGACCATGATTGGGTCAAAGAGAACAATTGTCTGTTCATTGTCCATCTCTAGTACGTCTATGGTCATGCAAAAGATGGCAAACGATGATTTTACAGTAACTTTGTGTGTTTAAAATTGAAATTAGAGTATAAGAGTATTACAAAGTGATACTTATTTGTTTGTAATGTCTATTGTTTCATTTACCAGATTTACTCATTAATAACAAACCAGTTTGTTATTTTCTGTCTCCATTTGCTTTAGAAGAAGCAATTGACACATGCAATTTCTATTCCTCTGTCAATTATCCATCAGATGATGAGACAGAAATCGTTACGTGTAGCGACTTAAAGAAAGTGGTACGGAGTATTCAAGAGGACAGACGACATGCAATTGAATTGATGTGTATGGATCTACATGTGAATCCAGGAGATGTATCGCTGAGCCTTTCCATGTGTGACTTCAACTCTGTAAAGAAGAAGCCAGAATGTGGTTCAGGTTAGTTTGCGATGTAATATCACGAATTGTGTAATGCTCGGCAACAAAGGAAGATTCTAAACAATAAAACATTATTTTGCGGTACCAAATCATATCATTATGTGTTGTTCTTTGCCTGATGGTCCCTTTAAGTTACTCAAACAACATTAAAACGTAATCACACATAAACATATTAACATGCATGTATACAATCATTTACAAACGCACACAAATTCATGACATACGATGTCTTTGATGTATCTTTTATATCATCATCACCGTTATTTTCCTTACCTAGTCTCGACCATTGTATCGTGTTATATATTTCCTTGTTCATATATAATTTCAACATTTAATATTCACTTTTCGATATTCATCAGTCACATTTTGTTTAGATTTGTTTATCAATATTTAAAAAAATTCATATTCGTTTCACATCGTGCTTTCTTTTTGTTTGACCTCTTTGTTCATCATATCTTTAATTTATCATCGTGCGATATTTAGTTCATCATTTTGATCTTTATTTTCATCACATTTTCTTGTTTGTCAGCATCTTCTTTCATAATCTGTATCTTGATTTCCATCATGTTTCGTGTAGTGATTGCCCATGCACAAAATAACTATACCATATACCATAATGTTACATATCCATTACATTTTCACTGTACATGTTTAATTTTAATGAAATTGTAATGAACTTGTTCGCCCATGGGCGAATTTGAATGACCGAAATGAGACCGGAGACTGCTAGAGATGAATTTGAATGACCATTAACTGAAATAAGCGCCCTTCGCTCACATTTGAATGACGCAAGTGTGAAATTAGTTGCTCCTTTACTTAAATTTGAATGACGATGTGTCGATCCAAACGCGGATTTGGTGAAATTGAATGCTGCTGATATAAAATTGCATGAGAAATAGCGAAATTGACCGGGAAAACCTAAAGTACAATCAGTTGTTCATCCCAAATTCGCTGTTCAAACATTCCCAAGTCTTTAATTGCGTTTTATTCCAAATGTAGTTTCGTGCTTACACGGACACATGTGTCACTTCGTGAAATGCACAACGGTATGAACACAAGTATATATCGCTTGATTCTAATAAGCCTCTAAGCGCTTTAGAAAAGGTAATTAGAGTACGTATATACGGAGGAAGAAATAGAGAGTGGTTAAGATATGACTGATAATGTGGTTTGAAGAGATGATTTGTAGAATTAAATAATGATTATTATAATGATGATGGTAATTATGAGGTCATGAGGATGGTAGTGGTGATGTTGGGGTCATGAGGATGATGGTGATGGTGATGATGATGATTATTATGGTGATGATGATCGTCATGAGGATGAAGATGATGAGGATGGAGGTGGTGATAGTTATGATGAGTTCATGACGATGGGTATAGAAGTGGTGATGGTGCAGATGAGGATGAGGATGATAATAATGATGATAGCATCGTCGTGCATTTCACGGAGTGACACATACCCCGAAAATGAAGCATCTTTGAACTAAGGCCTACCATTTAGCCAATTTTTGAATTATGCTTAATACTGAAATCATTGAATTTACCGAGCGGAAGGAGGTCAAAAAAGTCGAACCGTGAATTTCACAAACCGGCGCACGCAGTAGCGCGCATGCGCAAACATCGCGCGTGCCGGTTCGTTAAATTTCGACTCGTGCGTCACTGAGCTTCAAGAAGTGACACTCCCTCTTATAATCATATCTAATGTCGTATATTGAGTTTTGTTTATGTTGAGCACCTAAGAATTTATAACCTACCATTTGGCCGATTTGTAGAATTTAATTCTGCCTAATGAATAGCGAAATCATGTTTTTATCTGAGCGTTACGACGGCGGCATAACACAAACCCCCTAAGTCAAATCGAGAATTTCACGAACTGACACACCAGTCGTATCAGATTGCGCATCCTTTGGTACACACAATGATTCCAGTAAACATTTTAAAAGTATGACTGGCATTGTTCAACAAATATTACCATTACACACGGATTACATACACCATCAAAAACTGTAATTGTTCCATGGTATAGTACAGACTATGATATTTATCTTTGTTATGGTGATTAAAATAAACGGTGAACTGATTTGACAATCCTCTAGAAAATGTAAATAAAAAGTCGTATTCCATTGCGCGTGTGTCTCAATCAATTATGCAGATTCTGTGGGAGCAGCTGCAGCTGTGTGACCCGGAAGTCAGGATCGGTAGTTATGCGCATGCGCAGATTGTAACAACGAACTGGCTTTACGTCATGACGAAATCAAGAGGTGATATGTACGTACGGCGGGGAAGTATCGCCTAGTACTAACGTCCATGAAAGCACTCTTTATCGGTGCTTGTTCGGAATCTTAGTCACATTGGTTCATGACTCACTCTATGTTGTTTATAATGTATTCTATAAAATATATTTTGTGCTCAATCTAAGGCAAACATAATATACCGTGAACCCAAACATGTTAATGTTGAAGACACATCTCATACGGCATTACACACACATTATTCAAATAAATGGCTCACAAAGAGCCATTTGACCGGCTGTGCTCAAACTTGCAGAAATTATTCCTCTTCGTCACTCTCATATAGGTAAACTATACAAGAGACGATGGCCATGTTAATTGTTTGCTTACTGTTTACTGTTTGTTTATACACAGAGTACACACATCTCGAAGATAGTGAAACTGATCATCTGCAAGTGTTTGTTAAGAACGAGAACAGGAAGATGATCCTCCTCGCCAAAACACTTGGTATTAAACAAGATGACATATTGAACGCAGAGGATGGTTCATCAGATGACTGCATTTTAAGACTTCTACAGCAATGGAAAGACATAACACCTACGAACCAACGAGAGACATTGAAGTGCGCACTCAAAGAATGTTACTTCCGATGGTATTGTCTGTGTTAAATGTATTAGCTTTTACAATCTCATTTTCCTTATTGAATTTAAATGTCAGTAATGCATTTGTAACTAGACCTGTGTTTATTTTGTCGGGATTAGTATTCGGGTCTGTCAAGATTTGTTTGACTTTTACAAGATCCTTTTTTTCGTAGAGTGATTGTATAAGTGGCAATTGTCTACCCACGATGCGCTGTGACATCTTTCCTATGCGTTCAATTTTGTTGGGTAACATGACCAAAATAGCAAATCAAATTGAAAGTAATGACACTTTGAATTAAGGCCTTATATGACAATTTTAAATTTTTTAAAGTTAACCCAAATGACACACAGGATTACTTAAATACTCTGCTCAAAACACATGCCAGTAACTAAGCAGTAATCTGACACAACTACAAAAAGCACTGACATGGAACAACTTCCGGGACCAAATGTCACAGTATAAGGAATAATCCGCCTGTTAATGCAAACGATCAGTGAAGCTCTACAAGAAGGGAGGGACGATCTCCCCAAGCCTGTATCAGAGCCTGGTGGACAGCATGCGTAGCAGATACACTGAATGATCTCAAGCACATGGTGGACACACCCGCCATTGATTTCTGTATTTGGGTAATTGACATTACCTTCATTTCAATTTGTTTTGCCTTCCTCACCTGCCTTAAATTGTGTTGCCAAAATGTCAAGGCTGTGACATGTGATACAGGTAACGGTTCCATGCCAGTTCTTTTTTTCAGTTCTGTCAGTAAGGTAACCTCATGGATATTGACATATCAATGGAGTAGTCCATTTAAGTAATCCCGTGTGTCATTTTGGTAAGATGGACAGATTTTCAAGATATAACCATGTGAAAAATTATAAGTTTCCTTTTGAGCCCAGTGTAGTTGCGCATGTGTATGCATATATGTATGTATGTATGTATCTATGTATCTATGTATCTATACGTCGTTCCACATCGGATAAAGGGACTGCGTAAATGTATGTTAGTGTTACACAGCGGTGCGTGATTCGAGGATCGATAAGATCTTGATTGGGGTTGGAAGATACCCTGCTCGAAAAAAAGCCAAAAAATAGCCCCAAAAATAGTCCTCAAAAATCTTTTGTTTTGCTATTTTTATTGGAAAAAATAGTATAAAAAATATAAATAGATATTTAGAACGCGAAATCAACAAAATAATTTGAATAATGAAAAACATAGATGCATGTTTGCATTTTTTATTAAGCACGTTTGACTTGAATAACAGTAATCGAAGCCCCAAATAGCCAACAAATAGTTAAATTTATATTTAATCAAAATTTGATGAGTATAATTGTTTTTCTGAATATAGAGCTATAGGTTTCAACAAATAAGCCAGTGATAATTGGAAAGGAAATCAAAATAATATCCCTTAATCATTCAGTGCACATGCCTATAAGCAGAAGTGTGTATTTTACATCCCATCAAAACTTATGTGAGCACACACAAATTTGAATAGATGGGACTGCATGCCAGTATGGTCTGATTTCACAACAATAGCAACTCTGGTAATTTGATAGTTAGTGTTGATTAGGGAAATAAATTTCAGTGAATTAGTAATGAACAAAAGTAAGTGATGCATGCATGCAATGAATATTTTTTTAAAGCACCATTTTCTCACCCAAAACTGCAAAATTATCACAAAAAATGAAGAGTAACAAGCTAGTTGGCATGCTGCTGCATGTACAAATGTTGCAGCTATCTGCTTGTGTGCATGCAATATGACCGGGTTGTAAGTATGTGTGTGTGTATTTGTGTATGTATGTGTGTGTGCGTGCGTGTGTGTGTGTGTGTGAGAGAGAGAGCACGCATACTGTGCGTGCACGTTTGTGTATATGTGCTTGCATGTATGTATGTATGTATATAGTGTGTATGCTGTATCTGAACCTGTGTACGCACGTGTGTGTGTTTGTGTATGTACGTCTGTATATGCATGTGTGCGTGCATGTATGTATGTGTTCCTGGGTGTGTGTGTCTGTGTGCATGTATATGTGTGCGTATGTTTGTTTGTATGTGTGTGTGTGACTGTGTTTACGTGTGTGTGTTTGTATGTGTGTATGTGCGTATGTTTGTTTTTTGTGTGTGTATGTTTATGTTTTTTGTATGTGTGTTTGTGTGTTTTTGTGTGTACATTTTTTGAATTACAAAGGGGAAAATAGGAAATAAATAGTTAATTGTTCTAATAAAGTGCAAAAAATTGCCCAAAAATAGTGGATGTTGAATTCAGAGTGAACAAAATAGCCAAAACATTATTGATGTGATTTTAAAATAGTGAAAAAATATCCTATTTTTGGCTATTTTTTTTAAATAGTAAAATAAATAGCTTATTTATTTTTTTTTTTTTAAATAGCCTATTTTTATACTATTTTTTGAAAAAATAGTCCAAAAATCATCAATTTAGTGGAAAAAATAGCCACCCCCCCCCCCCCCGAAAAAATAGTGACAAATTTGTTTTTCAATGGGTTCAAAATTACCAGGGTATGTTCCTAACTAAATGAGTTAAAAGGAACAACCATTTCCTCTTGAGGTTTTTAATAGTTTAATTGCCATATATATGTTGCCGGTGGAAAGTGAAGTTAACTCGTGGTGTGATATTTTTTCTTGCATGATATGATTAACGCAAAGCTGTTGATGTCATGCTCGTTTGTATTAATTCTTAGGATATTGCTTGATACGTAGTAGTGTATCATAAGCTTACTGTACGGGAGATTATGGTGCAAGTTATGGCAAGGAAAGTCAATACCTTATCGTTCCTAAATGTTTCTTTAAATATTGGAAATACACGTACCACTAGTTGAAGTGATATTTCGTTATGTACTAAGGGAGAAGGGCTTTATCTGTTTAGGCGTTTTTCGAGTTCTCCTGCATTCTGGACCCTATATTTAATATGAACAAAGGCCCTGTTTTTAGAGTTTTTTTTCCAGAAGGAGAGGAAAACTCACTATTGTCTGCAGAACTGCAAATAAACGGGAGGATTAAAAGCTAACTGTTACACTGTATAGTTGGCAAGGCTCCCCAGAAACCTTAGCACAATGGTATTTTGTTCAGTATTGATTGGGGCGTTCTAGAGCAATCCACTTAACAATGGCAGTCCAGAATGCAGGAGAACAAGAAAGAACGCCAAAGCAGAACTAATCCCTTCTCCCTAATGTATAATACATATATGTTATTACTTGTATATGCTATGTCGTGCTGTAAAGCGTATATGTACAGTATATAGGTTTCATCTAGCGGATCTGGATCCCGTTGCAGAAAGAGATACAACGATTGTAAGGTACAATTATTTGTAAGTCGGACAATTAACGTGTTTCAACCAATCAAATTTGCGCATTTACAACACATGATCTGACTTACAATTAATATAACTTACAATTGATTGTAATTCTTTCTGCAAAGGGGCCACGGTGTACTGGTTTTTCCTAATAAGGCCAGGGGCCTTCATTCCCCACCCCTCCGCAATTCGTTCAATTGATCCGGAGCGCATAAAGATGACGCCCCGCTGCTTGGTGACTTTTTTCTTTAGGGACTTGCACATGTTTCAAAAACAACATTTTTGGAATCGGACATAACGTTAGAAAGTCACGTGACTTTTTGCCTTTGCATGGCAGCCCGAAATCGCTCCATTTCGTTATTTGCGTACACAACAAATGGTAATATCACTTTTCGTAAAGAAAGGTACATTATTGGTTTTGTTGTCATGTTAACATTTTAGGTTTCAGTTGAATTATAGTTTAAAATGAAATAAACCAAAAATCAATAAAATTCATTAATAAAAAATAAAAAAGATATACATATAAATTATAAAAGCAATAGAAAACATAAGTAAGATCCTGTTTTCCCAATTTGTTTGTTGTATTATTATTTATGAATACCTAAACAATATATGTAGCGAACCCAATGTCTAATTATGAATAATATATGATTGTTGGGTAATACATTTTTGAAACATTAAAATTACCATTGTATTATATACACTTCACCTAACATGCGTGCAAATTAACACGGCGATTGGCTGCTTCGCGGCCGAGCTCTTAAGGGGGGCATAATGCCCCCGGCCGTAGAAAGACCTCAAATAGCCCGGCCATTTTAAGGTTAAATGGATAGTTTAGTTTTGGTATAGAAGGCACTTAACAAAAACAAAATTGTGCGATAATGAAAGACTAACTGTCCAATTTGTAAGAATATACAATGTTAAAGGATGGTTTAGTTTTGGTAGAGAGGGCGCTGCACAACACAATGTTTTGTGAGATAATGAAAAACTGAGTGTCGAATTTGAGAGAACATGCAATTTTAATGGCAGAATAAACTTTATTTGGTCAAAATCGGTCCAGAAGCGGCTGAAATATCAAAAAATACATTTTAACGTATTATTATTTGGGGCCCAAATAATTAGCTGATTTAAAAAAAAATAATTTAAATGCTTACACTTTTTCAGAAATGTTCAAAAGCGTTTTTTAAATAGTTGTTGATGATCTATCTACTTAATCATTATTTCAATAGAATATCACATGCATTATTTTGTATGAAAAATGGTTGAAACCAATGCCTTTTTTAGAAAGCGCCCTCTTGTGTTTGAATGGCTCTTTTTGAATGATTACAGGCTTTTTACTTAGTCGTTTGTCATTTTGTATACCTTTCGAGGATGGTGGAGTAAAAACTATAAGTTTATATTGTTACTGTCCAGGTTTGATAAATAAAGGTTAGCCTTACCAAAACTGTGCTACCCCTTTAAAGGCGGTAGTTGAATTTGGTAGAGAGGTCGCTGCACATCGCAATTTTGTTGTGAGGTAATACAACTCTGTATCGAATCTGATAGAACATGTAATTTTAATGGCAGAATAAACTTTATATGATCAAAATCGGTCCAGAAATGGCTGAAATATCAATAAATATAAAATCTGACCTTATAATTATTTGGGGAACAAATAATTTTTTTTTTTTTTTTAAGAAAAAAATATGCTTACACTTTTAAACAAATTTTCAAAAGTGTTTTGTAAATAATTGTTTATCTCTCTATGTATTCATTATTTCAGGAAAACATCACATGCATAATTTTGTATAAAAGTGGTTGAAACCAACGCCTTTTTAGAAAGCGCCCTCTTGTGTTTTAATGGCTCTTTTTGAATGATAACAGGCTTTTTACTTAGTCGTTTTTAATTTTGTATACCTTTCGAGCATGGTGGAGTTATAACTAATAGTTGTTGATGTTACTGTCCAGGTTTGGTTACTAAAGTTCAGCCTTACCGAAACTGTACTACCCCTTTAATGACAGAAAACTTGATTTGATCAAAATCGGTTCAGAAACGGCTGAAACATCAAAAAAAAATTCTCCGCCAGGGGACATTTTGATTTTTTTAAAAGAAAAAAAATATGCTTACACTTTTAAACAAATTTTCAAAAGTGTTTTGTAAATAATTGTTTATCTCTCTATGTATTCGTTATTTCAGGAAAACATCACATGCATAATTTTGTATAAAAGTGGTTGAAACCAACGCCTTTTTAGAAAGCGCCCTCTTGTGTTTTAATGGCTCTTTTTGAATGATAACAGGCTTTTTACTTAGTCGTTTTTAATTTTGTATACCTTTCGAGCATGGTGGAGTTATAACTAATAGTTGTTGATGTTACTGTCCAGGTTTGGTTACTAAAGTTCAGCCTTATCAAAACTGTACTACCCCTTTAATGACAGAAAACTTGATTTGATCAAAATCGGTTCAGAAACGGCTGAAACATAAAAAAAAAATTCTCCGCCAGGGGACATTTTGATTTTTTTAAAAGAAAAAAAATATGCTTACACTTTTAAACAAATTTTCAAAAGTGTTTTGTAAATAATTGTTGATCTCTCTATGTATTCATTATTTCAGGAAAACATCAACTGCATAATTTTGTATAAAAGTGGTTGAAACCAACGCCTTTTTAGAAAGCGCCCTCTTGTGTTTTAATGGCTCTTTTTGAATGATAACAGGCTTTTTACTTAGTCGTTTTTAATTTTGTATACCTTTCGAGCATGGTGGAGTTATAACTAATAGTTGTTGATGTTACTGTCCAGGTTTGGTTACTAAAGTTCAGCCTTACCAAAACTGTACTACCCCTTTAATGACAGAAAACTTGATTTGATCAAAATCGGTTCAGAAACGGCTGAAACATCAAAACAAAATTCTCCGCCAGGGGACATTTTGATTTTTTTAAAAGAAAAAAATAAAAATGCTTGAATACTACTTTGAACAAATCTGAGTAGGTTTTTAAAAATGTGTTGATATTGTCTCTATTGAATCACAATTTTAACAAAACATCAAATGCACAATTTTGCATGAAAATTGCTAAAGCCAATGATTTTTGTAGAAAACGCCCTCTTGAGTTTTAACGGCTCTTTTTGAATGATAACAGGGGTTTTTACTTAGTCGTTAATAATTGTGCACGGTGAAGTTTTAACTATTATTTTGTACCGCAATGGTGCAGGTTTTGGTTACTAAAGTTAAGTTTGACCAATACTCAACTATCCCTTATAAGGCGTACAACCAGTGTGTTATCAAACCTCAGTTGGGCGAGTTGTAGCCAAGATGGCCAATGATTGATTATGTTCTCATACTAAATATCCTTTTTTTATTTGTAGACATAAAGTGAAATTATGGTAGGTAAGTTGTTGGAATGTAGGGAACAGTGTCTTACTTACAAAGAGTATCTAACTATAAATGAGATATCACCGAGAATGGAAGCAAACGCCTAACCAGTAAGTTTTACATAATTTTGCTGCACTTGGATCGTTCTTATTATTAACATGTTCGAGACTGCTGTTTAATGATTGTTTTTTGTTAATCAAAACAAACTTATAAATATTGTATAGACGTTGTGAATCGATGATTGTTTTAAAGAAATAATTTGGTTTATATGTTAGCTCTCATACATTTATTTTTCGTTTCGTAAGTTTGTAATGTTTTTAGTAAAGATTATAACCCTGTTTATTCAGCAAGTTCTTGGAGATTGACTGTTACAATATGAGTTTTATGTTTAGTTTGATAAAGTTGTTTTAATCACAATGTTAAAGGAGTCTTAGGTCTGATATTATCCATAATTCAGTTTTGATTGTGATTTTCCTTTTGTTCCTTTTCTGCATTTGCAGAGGTTTTTGTTTGTGTGTCAACTGCAGGTCGCAAATATTTGCCGCCCTAATGAACGTTCACTTCACACTTCACATCTGCATGCTATGTGTTGTCATCCTGATAGCGTATTGCCCTTTTCCTAACAACCCCCTTAGAATCAGACTACAACATTAACAAATATTTATAGAAATATTTGTTTCCCTAAAAAGATACTAAACATTGATAATTTGTTGTCATTATTATGTGTTTGTCTTTCGCGTAAAAATAGTGTAATTTTGCAAGAAAATTAAATCATACAACAAAAAACAATGAGGAATGTTATAAACTAACAAAACAGTAGACAACATAATGCCAAACCTAGCTCTTCAATTTATGTTGTTTGATTCTAATTCAATATGGTATTATTACTATTGCCTACCAATGTCTCATTATTTTCAAAAATACGATTTAAAGGTAATATGTGTATTGAATGAACTTACTTGGAAAAACTACCTTACAATTTGCACCTGACGTTGCGAAATTTGTTCGGCGAGCAGGCGTTTCCTGGCCGAGATCTCGGGGTGCATAATGCGCCCCCGCCCCCCTGATTGCAACAAATTATCCCCCAATTTATCTAAAACAAGTTATATTATATTTGTTATATATGTTGGAATCAACATTGTTCATTCATAATCTCGACCCTATCAAAATCAATTGGAGTGTTATATAAATTAAAATGCTTACTACCCACTTACATTATGATTATTATATACAATTCTCTCATATTGCCATATTTACTTTACTGAAATATAGCATGGGGCAAAACCACCAAGAGAAAAACAGATTCTTTACTAATATCACAGAAAAAAGCTCTCAGATTATGTACAAACTCAGATTTCCTAGCTCATACAGACCCCTTGTTTAATGAATACAGATTGTTAAAAACATGTGATATGAGTTTTTTCAAATCGCTATATTAATGTATAAATGTATTCATAACAACCTTCCTGATCGATTTTGTGATATGTTTATACGTAATAATCAGATTCATAATTATAGTACAAGAAATTGTGACGACTTTCATATTACCAATCCCAAAACTATTGGAAGCAGGTAAATCAATTAGACACTGTTGACCTGACATGGAACTCAGTCAATGTCAGTCAATGTAAAACAATCATCATCTTTATTTTTCTTTAAATCTACTCTAAAAAAAGAAACTGTAAACGTCTTATGCATGTGCAACAATATAATTGCGTGTTAAACGAAGTCTTTATACATACGCATTGATGAATGTGTAATCAATTAATATGAATGTTTGTAGTTAAGGATAATATTGTTTGTATTGACAAGTCACAAAACCGGGGGGGGGGGGGTTTGTTGGAGGGGGGGTGGCAAGGGTTGCACCTGCTTCTCGAAATTGTATTATTTAAATTTAAACTATACTTACATTTTTGCAACGGGTTGTCCATTCTTCAAGATTTAGCTTTGCGGACTTCCCATATTTCCAATGTTATTAATTATACTATTATATATTATTGATATTACTCCGCCGTATATATGCAACAATGTGTTATCTAATTTGTGATAATAATTTTAAATATTTTGTAATTTTGATGTTGTTTATATTGTTGGAAATTAAAAATAAATTGAAATTGAAATATATTTGTGTAGTCTTTAACTTATTGAAATTATAATAGGCCTTTTAAGAAGTGTGTGTTTAACGAATAGCAACGATTTCAAACACGAAAATTCAACATGTTTAGTCAAGATATGAAAAATGTTGTTGCAGGCAGTCACGCGATGTTAAAGGGACGTAGTAACATTGTCCAAATCCTAAAAATTGAATGTCATTTAGCGGTTCCCTCATAGCATGTTGTATTCGTATTAACAATAAAATCATGGGACAGGTTCGGTTTTTCAAATTTCCCTTTCGTTACAAAGATATGTACGTTCAAAGTATTCAGATAAGAAAAACTCCGGTGGAGTTTTTCTTACCGTGTACAAAGTGTGTGCAGTGAGTTAGTGAATATCACTTTGCCTTTTTGCTCATAACTTGGCCATGCAATGTCAATTTGACTTGACATTTTCACACAATACCTAGTAGACATATGAGATAACATCAATATACATTGCATCAACCATTCATCACTTTTTGCACATGTCAACGAAGTTACTAGATCCCTTTAAACAAAATTGATAAACCGAGTGGGTGAAAAACCTCTTGATATTTTGTAACGATTGAATAAAGTTTCCACTGATTAGGATGCAATACCAATTAGCAAACAATTGTGCTGTCTCCTTATCATTTTATTACAATCATACTGTACATATTGGACTATTTCGAGCATGTAATTAACGGCTATTCTATCAAATATGAAGTACGTTATCACCTCTGATGATACAACTGGCAGGACAACATATAATTTAATGACACTTTACAAAGGCTACGCCTCTTGGATTCTAATTCACCATTGCAAACTTTCGAGTATTTTTATGCAATTCTCTTTTTTACCCTCCTATACTTTAACTCTTGAATTTCGAATTCGAGTTATCTATATCAAATTTCAGGTCATACCAATTCTTTCATGAGCATTGTGAGGACTTTAATATGTTACCACGACAGTACATACGTTTCCCCCCCAAAACAAACATTGCAAATTGATCGCACCCTAAAACTACTTACAGGTATGGAACACATTCTGTATGGAGGGCTCTTTATGGTATAATACATTTGTGAGGTTATGATAAACGAAGTGAAATACTTTGAAGGGTATTTGATTTTAGATATAAACATAACTTTACTTTATCTTCACCAAATCAAATTATATCAAAGAGCCTTTTAAATAGTTTTTGATGATCTGTCTATTGCATCATCACTTTAACAACTGTACAATTTATGTGTAGTTTGTTTTTCTTTTTAAGGCTCCACCACAAGCAATTTGCTTCTTAGGGTGACCTTACCATATTATGTTTATTATGTTACTCATTTGTATGTACATGTATTTTCATTTTATGGTTAAATAAACTGAACTGAACAAAGCAACACATTCTCAATTTTCTCTACAAAATACTTGAAACAAATATGATTTTAGAAAGCACACTCTTGAATTATAATGGCTGCCCTTTTAATGATATAACAGGCTTGTCAAACGCGCTCTCTGAATACCGCCTGACCCGGTGAGCTCGGTCTTGTGTAATCCAGTGGTTTATTACGGATTGGTTTATTAATATCAATGACCTGAAATTTGATATAAACACAACAACAACAACAACAAACCTAAGTAAAATAGGGTAACTTTTTAACAAAAAGGTTTTAGTCATTACGTTTCACCCAAGTTAGAAAATATCCGCTCCTCAGGCCAGAGGAGAAGTTGAGAGATTCGTGCCTCTAGTAGAATTTTATCACCGTTTACACCGTTCTTATCGGTTTACTGCGTGTAACCGGAGGAGATTATCTCTATAATACCACTAGGTCTCGGGGGGGGGGGGGGGGGGGGGCAGTTAACAGGGCATGGAATGTTGACGAAAACTATTAAAATGGTTGAGTTGATTTCCACCGTGGTGGAGATCACGGCTAACTTAGTGAAACGTAATGTAAAATAACTTTGCAGGAATATCTCTACACTTATTGACTATTTTCTCTGTGAAAATGAGATTGATCCGTCAAGTCATGCATGAGTGAGCACACATTAAAGACATTGATGCATGATTGACAGATCAATATCATTTTTACAGAGAAGTTAGCCAATAAGTGTATAAATCATTCTGCCAAATTATTTTGCTCCAAACCTTTTCGTTAGAAAGTTACGCTGTTTTTATAAGGGGGGGGGGGGGATTTGTTGTTGTTGTTTTGTATAGATAATTAGAATTCGAATATTCTAAAGATTTAAAATATAGGAGGGTGAAAACAGAAATAGCAAAGAAATACTCCAAAGTTTGCAATGGTTATGTAGAATCCAAGAGGCTTAGCCTTTGTGAAGAGTGAATAAATGATATGTTGTCCTGCCAGTTGTATCATCAAAGGTAAGAATTTACTTCATATTTAATAGAATAGCCGTTAATTACATGCTCGAAATAGTCCAATATGTGCAGTATGATTTCAATTAAATGATAAGGAGACAACACGATTGTATGCAAATTTGTATTGAATCCTAATCAGCGGAAACTAAATTCAATCGGTACAAAATATCAAGAGGTTTTTGACCCACTCGGTTTATCAATTTTATTAAACATCGCGTGACTGCCTGCAACTAAATTTGTCATATCTTCACTAAACATGTTTACTTTTCGTGTTTGGAATCGTTGCTATTCGTTAATCAAACACTTCGCAAAAAGCGTGTTTGTGTGTCAACTGCAGGTCGCAAATATTTGCCGCCCTAATGAACGTTCACTTCACACTTCACATCTGCATGCTATGTGTTGTCATCCTGATAGCGTATTGCCCTTTTCCTAACAACCCCCTTAGAATCAGACTACAACATTAACAAATATTTATAGAAATATTTGTTTCCCTAAAAAGATACTAAACATTGATAATTTGTTGTCATTATTATGTGTTTGTCTTTCGCGTAAAAATAGTGTAATTTTGCAAGAAAATTAAATCATACAACAAAAAACAATGAGGAATGTTATAAACTAACAAAACAGTAGACAACATAATGCCAAACCTAGCTCTTCAATTTATGTTGTTTGATTCTAATTCAATATGGTATTATTACTATTGCCTACCAATGTCTCATTATTTTCAAAAATACGATTTAAAGGTAATATGTGTATTGAATGAACTTACTTGGAAAAACTACCTTACAATTTGCACCTGACGTTGCGAAATTTGTTCGGCGAGCAGGCGTTTCCTGGCCGAGATCTCGGGGTGCATAATGCGCCCCCGCCCCCCTGATTGCAACAAATTATCCCCCAATTTATCTAAAACAAATTATATTATATTTGTTATATATGTTGGAATCAACATTGTTCATTCATAATCTCGACCCTATCAAAATCAATTGGAGTGTTATATAAATTAAAATGCTTACTACCCACTTACATTATGATTATTATATACAATTCTCTCATATTGCCATATTTACTTTACTGAAATATAGCATGGGGCAAAACCACCAAGAGAAAAACAGATTCTTTACTAATATCACAGAAAAAAGCTCTCAGATTATGTACAAACTCAGATTTCCTAGCTCATACAGACCCCTTGTTTAATGAATACAGATTGTTAAAAACATGTGATATGAGTTTTTTCAAATCGCTATATTTATGTATAAATGTATTCATAACAACCTTCCTGATCGATTTTGTGATATGTTTATACGTAATAATCAGATTCATAATTATAGTACAAGAAATTGTGACGACTTTCATATTACCAATCCCAAAACTATTGGAAGCAGGTAAATCAATTAGACACTGTTGACCTGACATGGAACTCAGTCAATGTCAGTCAATGTAAAACAATCATCATCTTTATTTTTCTTTAAATCTACTCTAAAAAAAGAAACTGTAAACGTCTTATGCATGTGCAACAATATAATTGCGTGTTAAACGAAGTCTTTATACATACGCATTGATGAATGTGTAATCAATTAATATGAATGTTTGTAGTTAAGGATAATATTGTTTGTATTGACAAGTCACAAAACCGGGGGGGGGGGGGGGGTTGTTGGAGGGGGGGGGGGGCAAGGGTTGCACCTGCTTCTCGAAATTGTATTATTTAAATTTAAACTATACTTACATTTTTGCAACGGGTTGTCCATTCTTCAAGATTTAGCTTTGCGGACTTCCCATATTTCCAATGTTATTAATTATACTATTATATATTATTGATATTACTCCGCCGTATATATGCAACAATGTGTTATCTAATTTGTGATAATAATTTTAAATATTTTGTAATTTTGATGTTGTTTATATTGTTGGAAATTAAAAATAAATTGAAATTGAAATATATTTGTGTAGTCTTTAACTTATTGAAATTATAATAGGCCTTTTAAGAAGTGTGTGTTTAACGAATAGCAACGATTTCAAACACGAAAATTCAACATGTTTAGTCAAGATATGAAAAATGTTGTTGCAGGCAGTCACGCGATGTTAAAGGGACGTAGTAACATTGTCCAAATCCTAAAAATTGAATGTCATTTAGCGGTTCCCTCATAGCATGTTGTATTCGTATTAACAATAAAATCATGGGACAGGTTCGGTTTTTCAAATTTCCCTTTCGTTACAAAGATATGTACGTTCAAAGTATTCAGATAAGAAAAACTCCGGTGGAGTTTTTCTTACCGTGTACAAAGTGTGTGCAGTGAGTTAGTGAATATCACTTTGCCTTTTTGCTCATAACTTGGCCATGCAATGTCAATTTGACTTGACATTTTCACACAATACCTAGTAGACATATGAGATAACATCAATATACATTGCATCAACCATTCATCACTTTTTGCACATGTCAACGAAGTTACTAGATCCCTTTAAACAAAATTGATAAACCGAGTGGGTGAAAAACCTCTTGATATTTTGTAACGATTGAATAAAGTTTCCACTGATTAGGATGCAATACCAATTAGCAAACAATTGTGCTGTCTCCTTATCATTTTATTACAATCATACTGTACATATTGGACTATTTCGAGCATGTAATTAACGGCTATTCTATCAAATATGAAGTACGTTATCACCTCTGATGATACAACTGGCAGGACAACATATAATTTAATGACACTTTACAAAGGCTACGCCTCTTGGATTCTAATTCACCATTGCAAACTTTCGAGTATTTTTATGCAATTCTCTTTTTTACCCTCCTATACTTTAACTCTTGAATTTCGAATTCGAGTTATCTATATCAAATTTCAGGTCATACCAATTCTTTCATGAGCATTGTGAGGACTTTAATATGTTACCACGACAGTACATAAGTTTCCCCCCCAAAACAAACATTGCAAATTGATCGCACCCTAAAACTACTTACAGGTATGGAACACATTCTGTATGGAGGGCTCTTTATGGTATAATACATTTGTGAGGTTATGATAAACGAAGTGAAATACTTTGAAGGGTATTTGATTTTAGATATAAACATAACTTTACTTTATCTTCACCAAATCAAATTATATCAAAGAGCCTTTTAAATAGTTTTTGATGATCTGTCTATTGCATCATCACTTTAACAACTGTACAATTTATGTGTAGTTTGTTTTTCTTTTTAAGGCTCCACCACAAGCAATTTGCTTCTTAGGGTGACCTTACCATATTATGTTTATTATGTTACTCATTTGTATGTACATGTATTTTCATTTTATGGTTAAATAAACTGAACTGAACAAAGCAACACATTCTCAATTTTCTCTACAAAATACTTGAAACAAATATGATTTTAGAAAGCACACTCTTGAATTATAATGGCTGCCCTTTTAATGATATAACAGGCTTGTCAAACGCGCTCTCTGAATACCGCCTGACCCGGTGAGCTCGGTCTTGTGTAATCCAGTGGTTTATTACGGATTGGTTTATTAATATCAATGACCTGAAATTTGATATAAACACAACAACAACAACAACAAACCTAAGTAAAATAGGGTAACTTTTTAACAAAAAGGTTTTAGTCATTACGTTTCACCCAAGTTAGAAAATATCCGCTCCTCAGGCCAGAGGAGAAGTTGAGAGATTCGTGCCTCTAGTAGAATTTTATCACCGTTTACACCGTTCTTATCGGTTTACTGCGTGTAACCGGAGGAGATTATCTCTATAATACCACTAGGTCTCGGGGGGGGGGGGGGGGGGGGGGCAGTTAACAGGGCATGGAATGTTGACGAAAACTATTAAAATGGTTGAGTTGATTTCCACCGTGGTGGAGATCACGGCTAACTTAGTGAAACGTAATGTTAAATAACTTTGCAGGAATATCTCTACACTTATTGACTATTTTCTCTGTGAAAATGAGATTGATCCGTCAAGTCATGCATGAGTGAGCACACATTAAAGACATTGATGCATGATTGACAGATCAATATCATTTTTACAGAGAAGTTAGCCAATAAGTGTATAAATCATTCTGCCAAATTATTTTGCTCCAAACCTTTTCGTTAGAAAGTTACGCTGTTTTTATAAGGGGGGGGGGGGGGGGGTTTGTTGTTGTTGTTTTGTATAGATAATTAGAATTCGAATATTCTAAAGATTTAAAATATAGGAGGGTGAAAACAGAAATAGCAAAGAAATACTCCAAAGTTTGCAATGGTTATGTAGAATCCAAGAGGCTTAGCCTTTGTGAAGAGTGAATAAATGATATGTTGTCCTGCCAGTTGTATCATCAAAGGTAAGAATTTACTTCATATTTAATAGAATAGCCGTTAATTACATGCTCGAAATAGTCCAATATGTGCAGTATGATTTCAATTAAATGATAAGGAGACAACACGATTGTATGCAAATTTGTATTGAATCCTAATCAGCGGAAACTAAATTCAATCGGTACAAAATATCAAGAGGTTTTTGACCCACTCGGTTTATCAATTTTATTAAACATCGCGTGACTGCCTGCAACTAAATTTGTCATATCTTCACTAAACATGTTTACTTTTCGTGTTTGGAATCGTTGCTATTCGTTAATCAAACACTTCGCAAAAAGCGTATTATTCGGCTCGTATGATTTTGATAATAGTTAAAAGACTAAATAAATATAAAAACTGTTCCATTATTATAACTACGGGGATACCTAACTTAACCGACGAACTCAAGTGAGAGCAAATGACGGGATGTATTATCGATATAATAAACCTAGTGGCACAAAACAAAATTGTCGCGTTATCTGCTCTCACTGAAGTGCGTCGGTTGAGTGAGGTGACTCCGTAATGATAATAATGGAACAGTCTTTATATTTGTGTAGTGTTTTAACTATATTATCAAAATCATAAGAGCCGAATAATAGGCTTTTTGTGAAGTGTTTGATTAACGAATAGCAACGATTCCAAACACGACAAGTCAACATATTTAGTGAAGATATGACAAATTTAGGTGCAGGCAGTCACGCGATGTTTAATAAAATTGATAAACCGAGTGGGTCAAAAACATTTTGTGATATTTTGTACCGATTGAATTCAGTTTTGCTGATTAGGATTCAATAACAATTTGCATACAATTATGTTGTCTCCTTATCAGTTGATTGAAATCATACTGCACATATTGGACTATTTCGAGCATGTAATTAACGGCTATTCTATTAAATATGAAGTAAGTTCTTACCTTTGATGATACAACTGGCAGGACAACATATCATTTATTCACTCTTTACAAAGGCTAAGCCTCTTGGATTCTACATCACCATTACAAACTTTGGAGTATTTCTTTGCTATTTTATTTTTTCCCCTCCTTTACTCTAATTATTTAGAATATTCGAATTCGAGTTATCTATACAAAACAAAATAAAATAACCCCCCCCCCCCCCCCGAAAAAATAGTGACAAATTTGGTTTTCAATGGGTTCAAAATTACCAGGGTATGTTTCTAACAAAATGAGTTAAAAGCCACAACCATTTCCTCTTGAGGTTTTTAATAGTTTAATTGCCATATATATGTTGCCGGTGGAAAGTGAAGTTAACTCGTGGTGTGATATTTTTTCTTGCATGATATGATTAACGCAAAGCTGTTGATGTCATGCTCGTTTGTATTAATTCTTAGGATATTGCTTGATACGTAGTAGTGTATCATAAGCTTACTGTACGGAATATTATGGTGCAAGTTATGGCAAGGAAAGTCAATACCTTATCGTTCCTAAATGTTTCTTTAAATACTGGAAATACACGTACCACTAGTTGAAGTGATATTTCGTTATGTACTAAGGGAGAAGGGCTTTTTCTGTTTAGGCGTTTTTTCGAGTTCTCCTGCATTCTGGACCCTATATTTAATATGAACAAAGGCCCTGTTTTTAGAGTCCTTTTCCAGAAGGAGAGGAAAACTCACTATTGTCTACAGAACTGCAAATAAACGGGAGGATTAAAAGCTAACTGTTACACTGTATAGTTGGCAAGGCTCCCCTGAAACCTTATCACAATGGTATTTTGTTCAGTATTGATTGGGGCGTTCTAGAGCAATCCACTTAACAATGGCAGTCCAGAATGCAGGAGAACAAGAAAGAACGCCTAAGCAGAACTAATCCCTTCTCCCTAATGTATAATACATATATGTTATAAGATAACTTGTATATGCTATGTCGTGCTGTAAAGCGTATATGTACAGTATATAGGTTTCATCTAGCGGATCTGGATCCCGTTGCAGAAAGAGATACAACGATTGTAAGGTACAATTATTTGTAAGTCGGACAATTAACGTGTTTCAACCAATCAAATTTGCGCATTTACAACACATGATCTGACTTACAATTAATATAACTTACAATTGATTGTAATTCTTTCTGCAAAGGGGCCACGGTGTACTGGTTTTTCCTAATAAGGCCAGGGGCCTTCATTCCCCACCCCTCCGCAATTCGTTCAATTGATCCGGAGCGCATAAAGATGACGCCCCGCTGCTTGGTGACTTTTTTCTTTAGGGACTTGCACATGTTTCAAAAACAACATTTTTGGAATCGGACATAACGTTAGAAAGTCACGTGACTTTTTGCCTTTGCATGGCAGCCCGAAATCGCTCCATTTCGTTATTTGCGTACACAACAAATGGTAATATCACTTTTCGTAAAGAAAGGTACATTATTGGTTTTGTTGTCATGTTAACATTTTAGGTTTTAGTTGAATTATAGTTTAAAATGAAATAAACCAAAAATCAATAAAATTCATTAATAAAAAATAAAAAAGATATACATATCAATTATAAAAGCAATAGAAAACATAAGTAAGATCCTGTTTTCCCAATTTGTTTGTTGTATTATTATTCATGAATACCTAACCAATATATGTAGCAAACCCAATGTCTAATTATGAATAATATATGATTGTTGGGTAATACATTTTTGAAACATTAAAATTACCATTGTATTATATACACTTCACTTAACATGCGTGCAAATTAACACGGCAATTGGCTGCTTCGCGGCCGAGATCTTAAGGGGGGCATAATGCCCCCGGCCGTAGAAAGACCTCAAATAGCCCGGCCATTTTAAGGTTAAATGGATAGTTTAGTTTTGGTATAGAAGGCACTTAACAAAAAAAAAATTGTGAGATAATGAAAGACTAACTGTCCAATTTGTAAGAATATACAATGTTAAAGGATGGTTTAGTTTTGGTAGAGAGGGCGCTGCACAACACAATGTTTTGTGAGATAATGAAAAACTGAGTGTCGAATTTGAGAGAACATGCAATTTTAATGGCAGAATAAACTTTATTTGGTCAAAATCGGTCCAGAAGCGGCTGAAATATCAAAAAATACATTTTAACGTATTATTATTTGGGGCCCAAATAATTAGCTGATTTTAAAAAAAATAATTTAAATGCTTACACTTTTTCAGAAATGTTCAAAAGCGTTTTTTAAATAGTTGTTGATGATCTATCTACTTAATCATTATTTCAATAGAATATCACATGCATTATTTTGTATGAAAAATGGTTGAAACCAATGCCTTTTTTAGAAAGCGCCCTCTTGTGTTTGAATGGCTCTTTTTGAATGATTACAGGCTTTTTACTTAGTCGTTTGTAATTTTGTATACCTTTCGAGCATGGTGGAGTAAAAACTATAAGTTTATATTGTTACTGTCCAAGTTTGATTACTACAGTTTAGCCTTACCAAAACTGTGCTACCCCTTTAAAGGCGGTAGTTGAATTTGGTAGAGAGGGCGCTGCACATCGCAATTTTGTTGTGAGGTAATAAAACTCTGTATCGAATCTGATAGAACATGTAATTTTAATGGCAGAATAAACTTTATTTGATCAAAATCGGTCCAGAAATGGCTGAAATATCAATTAATATAAAATCTGACCTTATAATTATTTGGGGCACAAATAATTTTTTTTATATGCTTACAGTTTTAAACAAATTTTCAAAAGTGTTTTGTAAATAATTGTTGATCTCTCTATGTATTCATTATTTCAGGAAAACATCACATGCATAATTTTGTATAAAAGTGGTTGAAACCAACGCCTTTTTAGAAAGCGCCCTCTTGTGATTTAATGGCTCTTTTTGAATGATAACGGGCTTTTTACTTAGTCGTTTTTAATTTTGTATACCTTTCGAGCATGGTGGAGTTATAACTAATAGTTGTTGATGTTACTGTCCAGGTTTGGTTACTAAAGTTCAGCCTTACCGAAACTGTACTACCCCTTTAATGACAGAAAACTTGATTTGATCAAAATCGGTTCAGAAACGGATGAAATATCCATAAACATAGTTTTATTGAAAAATTTCTCCGCCAGGGGACATTTTGACTTTTTAAAAAGAAAAAAAAGAAAAATGCTTGAAGACTGCTTTGAACAAATCTGAGTAGGTTTTTAAAAATGTGTTGATATTGTCTATATTGAATCACAATTTTAACAAAACATCAAATGCACAATTTTGCATGCAAAATTGCTAAAGCCAATGATTTTTGTAGAAAACGCCCTCTTGAGTTTTAACGGCTCTTTTTGAATGATAACAGGGGTTTTTACTTAGTCGTTAATAATTGTGCACGGTGAAGTTTTAACTATTATTTTGTACCGGAATGGTGCAGGTTTTTGTTACTAAAGTTAAGTTTGACCAATACTCAACTATCCCTTATAAGGCGTACAACCAGTGTGTTATCAAACCTCAGTTGGGCGAGTTGTAGCCAAGATGGCCAATGATTGATTATGTTCTCATACTAAATATCCTTTTGTTATTTGTAGACATAAAGTGAAATTATGGTAGGTAAGTTGTTGGAATGTAGGGAACAGTGTCTTACTTACAAAGAGTATCTAACTATAAATGAGATATCACCGAGAATGGAAGCAAACGCCTAACCAGTAAGTTTTACATAATTTTGCTGCACTTGGATCGTTCTTATTATTCACATGTTCGAGACTGCTGTTTAATGATTGATTTTTTGTTCATCAAAACAAACTTATAAATATTGTATAGACGTTGAGAATCGATGATTGTTTTAAAGAAATAATTTGGATATATGTTAGCTCTCATATATTTATTTTTCGTTCCGTAAGTTTGTAATGTTTTTAGTAAAGATTATAACCCTGTTTATTCAGCAAGTTCTTGGAGATTGACTGTTACAATATGAGTTTTATGTTTAGTTTGAGAAAAGTGTTTTAATCACAATGTTAAAGGAGTCTTAGGTGTGATATTATCCATAATTCAGTTTTGATTGTGATTTTCCTTTTGTTCCTTTTCTGCATTTGCAGAGGTTTTTGTTTGTGTGTCAACTGCAGGTCGCAAATATTTGCCGCCCTAATAAACGTTCACTTCACACTTCACATCTGCATGCTATGTGTTGTCATCCTGATAGCGTATTGCCCTTTTCCTAACAACCCCCTTAGAATCAGACTACAACATTAACAAATATTTATAGAAATATTTGTTTCCCTAAAAAGATACTAAACATTGATAATTTGTTGTCATTATTATGTGTTTGTCTTTCGGGTAAAAATAGTGTAATTTTGCAAGAAAATTAAATCATACAACAAAAAACAATGAGGAATGTTATAAACTTACACAACAGTAGACAATATAATGCCAAACCTAGCTCTTCAATTTAGGTTGTTTGATTCTAATTCAATATGGTATTATTACTACTATTGCCTACCAATGTCTCATTATTTTCAAAAATACGATTTAAAGGTAATATGTGTATTGAATGAACTTACTTGCAAAAACTACCTTACAATTTGCACCTGACGTTGCGAAATTTGTTTGGCGAGCAGGCGTTGTTTCCTGGCCGAGATCTCGGGGTGCATAATGCGCCCCGCCCCCCTGATTGCAACAAATTATCCCCCAATTTATCTAAAACAAATTATATTATATTTGTTATATATGTTGGAATCAACATTGTTCATTCATAATCTCGACCCTATCAAAATCAATTGGAGTGTTATATAAATTAAAATGCTTACTACCCACTTACATTATGATTATTATATACAATTCTCTCATATTGCCATATTTACTTTACTGAAATATAGCTTGGGGCAAAACCACCAAGAGAAAAGCAGATTCTTTACTAATATCACAGAAAAAAGCTCTCAGATTATGTACAAACTCAGATTTCCTAGCTCATACAGACCCCTTGTTTAATGAATACAGATTGTTAAAAACATGTGATATGAGTTTTTTCAAATCGCTATATTTATGTATAAATGTATTCATAACAACCTTCCTGATCGATTTTGTGATATGTTTATACGTAATAATCAGATTCATAATTATAGTACAAGAAATTGTGATGACTTTCATGATACCAATCCCAAAACTATTGGAAGCAGGTAAATCAATTAGACACTGTTGACCTGACATTTGGAACTCAGTCAATGTCAGTCAATGTAAAACAATCATCATCTTTATTTTTCTTTAAATCTACTCTAAAAAAAGAAACTATAAACGTCTTATGCATGTGCAACAATATAATTGCGTGTTAAACGAGGTCTTTATACATACGCATTGATGAATGTGTAATACTGCAGAATCAATTAATATGAATGTTTGTAGTTAAGGATAATATTGTTTGTATTGACAACTCACAAAACCGGGGGGGGGGGGTTTGTTGGGGGGGGCGAGGGGTTTCACCTGCTTCTCATTTCTGTTTATTTGTGTTAATATGATGGAGTCGAAATTGTATTATTTAAATTTAAACTATACCTACATTTTTGCAACGGGTTGTCCATTCTTCAAGCTTTAGCTTTGCGGACTTCCCATATTTCCAATTTTATTAATTATACTATTATATATTATTGATATTACTCCGCCGTATATATGCAACAATGTGTTATCTAATTTGTGATAATAATTTTCAATATTTTGTAATTTTGATGTTTTTTATATTGTTGGAAATTAAAAATAAATTGAAATTGAAATATATTTGTGTAGTCTTTAACTATAGTATTGAAATTATAATAGGCCTTTTAAGAAGTGTGTGGTTAACGAATAGCAACGATTTCAAACACGAAAATTCAACATGTTTAGTCAAGATATGAAAAATTTTGTTGCAGGCAGTCACGCGATGTTAAAGGGACTTAGTAATATTGTCCAAATCCTAAAAATTGAATGTCATTGAGCGGTTCCCTCATAACATGTTGTATTCGTATTAACAATAAAATCATGGGACAGGTTCGGTTTTTCAAATTTCCCTTTCGTTACAAAGATATGTACGATCAAAGTATTCAGATAAGAAAAACTCCGGTGGAGTTTTTCTTACCGTGTACAAAGTGTGTGCAGTGAGTTAGTGAATATCACTTTGCCTTTTTGCTCATAACTTGGCCATGCAATGTCAATTTGACTTGACATTTTCACACAATACCTAGTAGACATATGAGATAACAACAATATACATTGCATCAACCATTCATCACTTTTTGCACATGTCAACGAAGTTACTAGATCCCTTTAAACAAAATTGATAAACCGAGTGGGTGAAAAACCTCTTGATATTTTGTAACGATTGAATAAAGTTTCCACTGATTAGGATGCAATACCAATTAGCAAACAATTGTGCTGTCTCCTTATCATTTTATTATAATCATACTGTACATATTGGACTATTTCGAGCATGTAATTAACGGCTATTCTATCAAATATGAAGTACGTTATCACCTCTGATGATACAACTGGCAGGACAACATATAATTTAATGACACTTTACAAAGGCTACGCCTCTTGGATTCTAAATCACCATTGCAAACTTTGGAGTATTTTTATGCAATTCTCTTTTTTACCCTACTATACTTTAACTCTTGAATTTCGAATTCGAGTTATCTATATCAAATTTCAGGTCATACCAATTCTCTCATGAGCATTGTGAGGACTTTAATATGTTACCACGACAGTACATAAGTTTCCCCAAAAAACAAACATTGCAAATTGATCGCACCCTAAAACTACTTACAGGTATGGAACACATTCTGTATGGAGGGCTCTTTATGGTATAATACATTTGTGAGGTTATGATAAACGAAGTGAAATACTTTGAAGGGTATTCGATTTTAGATATAAACATAACTTTAATTTATCTTCACCAAATCAAATTATATCAAAGAGCCTTTTAAATAGTTTTTGATGATCTGTCTATTGCATCATCACTTTAACAACTGTACAATTTATGTGTAGTTTGTTTTTCTTTTTAAGGCTCCGCCACAAGCAATTTGCTTCTTAGGGTGACCTTACCATATTATGTTTAGTATGTTACTCATTTGTATGTACATGTATTTTCATTTTATGGTTAAATAAACTGAACTGAACAAAGCAACACATTCTCAATTTTCTCTACAAAATACTTGAAACAAATATGATTTTAGAAAGCACACTCTTGAATTGTAATGGCTGCCCTTTTAATGATATAACAGGCTTGTCAAACGCGCTCTCTGAATACCGCCTGACCCGGTGAGCTCGGTCTTGTGTAATCCAGTGGTTTATTACGGATTGGTTTATTAATATCAATGACCTGAAATTTGATATAAACACAACAACAACAACAAACCTAAGTAAAATAGCGTAACTTTTTAACAAAAAGGTTTTAGTCATTACGTTTCACCCAAGTTAGAAAATATCCGCTCCTCAGGCCTGAGGAGAAGTTGAGAGATTCGTGCCTCTAGTAGAATTTTATCACCGTTTACACCGTTCTTATCGGTTTACTGCGTGTAACCGGAGGAGATTATCTCTATAATACCACTAGGTCTCGGGGGGGGCAGTTAACAGGGCATGGAATGTTGACGAAAGCTATTAAAATGGTTGAGTTGATTTCCACCGTGGTGGAGATCACGGCTAACTTAGTGAAACGTAATGTAAAATAACTTTGCAGAAATATCTCTACACTTATTGACTATTTTCTCTGTGAAAATGAGATTGATCCGTCAAGTCATGCATGAGTGAGCACACATTAAAGACATTGATGCATGATTGACAGATCAATATCATTTTTACAGAGAAGTTAGCCAATAAGTGTATAAATCATTCTGCCAAATTATTTTGCTCAAAACCTTTTCGTTAGAAAGTTACGCTGTTTTTATAAGGGGGGGGGGGGGGATTTGTTGTTGTTGTTTTGTATAGATAATTAGAATTCGAATATTCTAAAGATTTAAAATATAGGAGGGTGAAAACAGAAATAGCAAAGAAATACTCCAAAGTTTGCAATGGTTATGTAGAATCCAAGAGGCTTAGCCTTTGTGAAGAGTGAATAAATGATATGTTGTCCTGCCAGTTGTATCATCAAAGGTAAGAATTTACTTCATATTTAATAGAATAGCCGTTAATTACATGCTCGAAATAGTCCAATATGTGCAGTATGATTTCAATTAAATGATAAGGAGACAACACGATTGTATGCAAATTTGTATTGAATCCTAATCAGCGGAAACTAAATTCAATCGGTACAAAATATCAAGAGGTTTTTGACCCACTCGGTTTATCAATTTTAGTTCACATCGCGTGACTGCCTGCACCTAAATTTGTCATATCTTCACTAAACATGTTTACTTTTCGTGTTTGGAATCGTTGCTATTCGTTAATCAAACACTTCGCAAAAAGCGTATTATTCGGCTCGTATGATTTTGATAATAGTTAAAAGAATAAATAAATATAAAAACTGTTCCATTATTATAACTACGGGGATACCTAACTTAACCGACGAACTCAAGTGAGAGCAAAGGACGCGATGTATTATCGATATAATAAACCTAGTGGCACAAAACAAAATTGTCGCGTTATCTGCTCTCACTTAAGTGCGTCGGTTGAGTGAGGTGACTCCGTAATGATAATAATGGAACAGTCTTTATATTTGTGTAGTGTTTTAACTATATTATCAAAATCATAAGAGCCGAATAATAGGCTTTTTGTGAAGTGTTTGATTAACGAATAGCAACGATTCCAAACACGACAAGTCAACATATTTAGTGAAGATATGACAAATTTAGGTGCAGGCAGTCACGCGATGTTTAATAAAATTGATAAACCGAGTGGGTCAAAAACATTTTGTGATATTTTGTACCGATTGAATTCAGTTTCCGCTGATTAGGATTCAATAACAATTTGCATACAATTATGTTGTCTCCTTATCAGTTGATTGAAATCATACTGCACATATTGGACTATTTCGAGCATGTAATTAACGGCTATTCTATTAAATATGAAGTAAGTTCTTACCTTTGATGATACAACTGGCAGGACAACATATCATTTATTCACTATTTACAAAGGCTAAGCCTCTTGGATTCTACATCACCATTACAAACTTTGGAGTATTTCTTTGCTATTTTATTTTTTCCCCTCCTTTACTCTAATTATTTAGAATATTCGAATTCGAGTTATCTATACAAAACAAAATAAAATAACCCCCCCCCCCCGAAAAAATAGTGACACATTTGGTTTTCAATGGGTTCAAAATTACCAGGGTATGTTTCTAACAAAATGAGTTAAAAGCCACAACCATTTCCTCTTGAGGTTTTTAATAGTTTAATTGCCATATATATGTTGCCGGTGGAAAGTGAAGTTAACTCGTGGTGTGATATTTTTTCTTGCATGATATGATTAACGCAAAGCTGTTGATGTCAGGCTCGTTTGTATTAATTCTTAGGATATTGCTTGATACGTAGTAGTGTATCATAAGCTTACTGTACGGAATATTATGGTGCAAGTTATGGCAAGGAAAGTCAATACCTTATCGTTCCTAAATGTTTCTTTAAATACTGGAAATACACGTACCACTAGTTGAAGTGATATTTCGTTATGTACTAAGGGAGAAGGGCTTTATCTGTTTAGGCGTTTTTTCGAGTTCTCCTGCATTCTGGACCCTATAATGAACAAAGGCCCTGTTTTTAGAGTCCTTTTCCAGAAGGAGAGGAAAACTCACTATTGTCTACAGAACTGCAAATAAACGGGAGGATTAAAAGCTAACTGTTACACTGTATAGTTGGCAAGGCTCCCCAGAAACCTTATCACAATGGTATTTTGTTCAGTATTTATTGGGGCGTTCTAGAGCAATCCACTTAACAATGGCAGTCCAGAATGCAGGAGAACAAGAAAGAACGCCTAAGCAGAACTAATCCCTTCTCCCTAATGTATAATACATATATGTTATAAGATTACTTGTATATGCTATGTCGTGCTGTAAAGCGTATATGTACAGTATATAGGTTTCATCTAGCTGATCTGGATCCCGTTGCAGAAAGAGATACAACGATTGTAAGGTACAATTATTTGTAAGTCGGACAATTAGCGTTTTTCAACCAATCAAATTTGCGCATTTACAACACATGATCTGACTTACAATTAATATAACTTACAATTGATTGTAATTCTTTCTGCAAAGGGGCCACCGTGTACTGGTTTTTCTGAATAAGGCCAGGGGCCTTCATTCCCCACCCCTCCGCAATTCGTTCAATTGATCCGGAGCGCATAAAGATGACGCCCCCCTGCTTGGTGACTTTTTCTTTAGGGACTTGCACATGTTTCAAAAACAAAATTTTTGGAATCAGACATAACGTTAGAAAGTCACGTGACCTTTTGCCTTTGCATGGCAGCCCGAAATCGCTCCATTTCGTTATTTGCGTACACAACAAATGGTAATATCACTTGTCGTAAAGAAAGGTACATTATTGGTTTTGTTGTCATGTTAACATTTTAGGTTTTAGTTGAATTATAGTTTAAAATGAAATAAACCAAAAATCAATAAAATGCATTAATAAAAAAATAAAAAAATATACATAAAAATTATAAAAGCAATAGAAAACATAAGTAAGATCCTGTTTTCCCAATTTGTTTGTTGTATTATTATTTATGAATACCTAAACAATATATGTA
This sequence comes from Echinarachnius parma, assembly GCA_037951105.1. Lineage (NCBI taxonomy): Eukaryota > Metazoa > Echinodermata > Echinoidea > Clypeasteroida > Echinarachniidae > Echinarachnius > Echinarachnius parma. The sequence goes on from JBAMJV010001421.1 coordinate 209,564, forward strand.
GCGAACCCAATGTCTAATTATGAATAATATATGATTGTTGGGTAATACATTTTTGAAACATTAACATTACCATTGTATTATATACACTTGACTAACATGCGTGCAAATTAACACGGCGATTGGCTGCTTCGCGGCCGAGATCTTAAGGGGGGCATAATGCCCCCTGCCGTAAAAAAGACCGTTTAGTTTTGGTATAGAAGGCACTTAACCAAAAAAAAATTGTGACATAATGAAAGACTAACTGTCCAATTTGTGAGACACAATTTTTTGTGAGATAATGATAAACTGAGTGTCGAATTTGAGAGAACATGCAATTTTAATGGCAGAATAAACTTTATTTGGTCAAAATCGGTCCAGAAGCGGCTGAAATATCAAAAAATACATTTTAACGTATAATTATTTGGGGCCCAAATAATTAGCTGATTTAAAAAAAAAAATATTTAAATGCTTACACTTTTTCAGAAATGTTCAAAAGCGGTTTTTAAATAGTTGTTGATGATCTATCTACTTAATCATTATTTCAATAGAATATCACATGCAATATTTTGTATGAAAAATGGTTGAAACCAATGCCTTTTTAGAAAGCGCCCTCTTGTGTTTGAATGGCTCTTTTTGAATGATTACAGGCTTTTTACTTATTCGTTTGTCATTTTGTATACCTTTCGAGCATGGTGGAGTAAAAACTATAAGTTTATATTGTTACTGTCCAGGTTTGATTACTACAGTTTAGCCTTACCAAAACTGTGCTACCCCTTTAAAGACGGTAGTTGAATTTGGTAGAGAGGGCGCTGCACATCGCAATTTTGTTGTGAGGTAATAAAAGTCTGTATCGAATCTGATAGAACATGTAATTTTAATGGCAGAATAAACTTTATTTGATCAAAATCGGTCCAGAAATGGCTGAAATATCAATAAATTACACTTTTAAAACAAGTGTTTTGTAAATAATTGTTGATCTCTCTATGTATTCATTATTTCAGGAAAACATCACATGCATAATTTTGTATAAAAAAGTGGTTGAAACCAACGCCTTTTTAGAAAGCGCCCTCTTGTGTTTTAATGGCTCTTTTTGAATGATAACAGGCTTTTTACTTAGTCGTTTTTAATTTTGTATACCTTTCGAGCATGGTGGAGTTACAACTAATAGTTGTTGATGTTACTGTCCAGGTTTGGTTACTAAAGTTCAGCCTTACCAAAACTGTACTACCCCTTGAAAACTTGATTTGATCAAAATCGGTTCAGAAACGGCTGAAATATCCATAAACATAGTTTTATTCAAACATTTCTCCGCCAGGGGACATGTTGACTTTTTAGAAAGAAAAAAAAAAAAAAATGCTTGAAGACTGCTTTGAACAAATCTGAGCAGGTTTTTAAAAATTTGTTGATATTGTCTCTATTGAATCACAATTTTAACAAAACATCAAATGCACAATTTTGCATGCAAAATTGCTAAAGCCAATGATTTTTGTAGAAAACGCCCTCTTGAGTTTTAACGGCTCTTTTTGAATGATAACAGGGGTTTTTACTTAGTCGTTAATAATTGTGCACGGTGAAGTTTTAACTATTATTTTGTACCGCAATGGTGCAGGTTTTGGTTACTAAAGTTAAGTTTGACCAATACTCAACTATCCCTTATAAGGCGTACAACCAGTGTGTTATCAAACCTCAGTTGGGCGAGTTGTAGCCAAGATGGCCAATGATTGATTATGTTCTCATACTAAATATCCTTTTGTTATTTGTAGACATAAAGTGAAATTATGGTAGGTAAGTTGTTGGAATGTAGGGAACAGTGTCTTACTTACAAAGAGTATCTTACTATAAATGAGATATCACCGAGAATGGAAGCAAACGCCTAACCAGTAAGTTTTACATAATTTTGCTGCACTTGGATCGTTCTTATTATACACATGTTCGAGACTGCTGTTTAGTGATTGTTTTTTGTTAATCAAAACAAACTTATAAATATTGTATAGACGTTGTGAATCGATGATTGTTTTAAAGAAATAATTTGGTTTATATGTTAGCTCTCATACATTTATTTTTCGTTCCATAAGTTTGTAATGTTTTTAGTAATGATTATAACCCTGTTTATTCAGCAAGTTCTAGGAGATTGACTGTTACAATATGAGTTTTATGTTTAGTTTGAGAAAGTTGTTTTAATCACAATGTTAAAGGAGTCTTAGGTCTGATATTATCCATAATTCAGTTTTGATCGTGATTTTCCTTTTGTTCCTTTTCTGCATTTGCAGAGGTTTTTGTTTGTGTGTCAACTGCAGGTCGCAAATATTTGCCGCCCTAATAAACGTTCACTTCACACTTCACATCTGCATGCTATGTGTTGTCATCCTGATAGCGTATTGCCCTTTTCCTAACAACCCCCTTAGAATCAGACTACAACATTAACAAATATTTATAGAAATATTTGTTTCCCTAAAAAGATACTAAACTTTGATAATTTGTTGTCATTATTATGTGTTTGTCTTTCGGGTAAAAATAGTGTAATTTTGCAAGAAAATTAAATCATACAACAAAAAACAATGAGGAATGTTATCAACTAACACAACAGTAGACAACATAATGCCAAACCTAGCTCTTCAATTTATGTTGTTTGATTCTAATTCAATATGGTATTATTACTATTGCCTACCAATGTCTCATTATTTTCAAAAATACGATTTAAAGGTAATATGTGTATTGAATGAACTTACTTGCAAAAACTACCTTACAATTTGCACCTGACGTTGCAAAATTTGTTCGGCGAGCAGGCGTTTCCTGGCCGAGATCTCGGGGTGCATAATGCGCCCCCGCCCCCCTGATTGCAACAAATTATCCCCCAATTTATCTAAAACAAATTATATTATATTTGTTATATATGTTGGAATCAGCATTGTTCATTCATAATCTCGACCCTATCAAAATCAATTGGAGTGTTATATAAATTAAAATGCTTACTACCCACTTACATTATGATTATTATATACAATTCTCTCATATTGCCATATTTACTTTACTGAAATATAGCATGGGGCAAAACCACCAAGAGAAAACAGATTCTTTACTAATATCACAGAAAAAAGCTCTCAGATTATGTACAAACTCAGATTTCCTAGCTCATACAGACCACTTGTTTAATGAATACAGATTGTTAAAAACATGTGCTATGAGTTTTTTCAAATCGCTATATTTATGTATAAATGTATTCATAACAACCTTCCTGATCGATTTTGTGATATGTTTATACGTAATAATCAGATTCATAATTATAGTACAAGAAATTGTGACGACTTTCATGTTACCAATCCCAAAACTATTGGAAGCAGGTAAATTAATTAGACACTGTTGACCTGACATTTGGAACTCAGTCAATGTCAGTCAATGTAAAACAATTTTCATCTTTATTTTTCTTTAAATCTACTCTAAAAAAAGAAACTGTAAACGTCTTATGCATGTGCAACAATATAATTGCGTTGTTAAACGAGGTCTTTATACATACGCATTGATGAATGTGTAATACTGCAGAATCAATTAATATTAATGTTTGTAGTTAAGGATAATATTGTTTGTATTGACAACTCACAAAACCGGGGGGATTTTTTGTTGGGGGGGGGGGGGGGACGAGGGGTTGCACCTGTTTCTCCTTTCTGTTTATTTGTGTTAATATGATGGAGTCGAAATTGTATTATTTAAATTTAAACTATACTTACATTTTTGCAACGGGTTGTCCATTCTTCAAGCTTTAGCTTTGCGGACTTCCCATATTTCCAATTTTATTAATTATACTATTATATATTATTGATATTACTCCGCCGTATATATGCAACAATGTGTTATCTAATTTGTGATAATAATTTTCAATATTTTGTAATTTTGATGTTTTTTATATTGTTGGAAATTAAAAATAAATTGAAATATATTTGTGTAGTCTTTAACTATATTATTGAAATTATAATAGGCCTTTTAAGAAGTGTGTGGTTAACGAATAGCAACGATTTCAAACACGAAAATTCAACATGTTTAGTCAAGATATGAACATTTTTGTTGCAGGCAGTCACGCGATGTTAAAGGGACTTAGTAACATTGTCCAAATCCTACAAATAAAATTGTCATTTAGCGGTTCCCTCATTGCATGTTGTATTCGTATTAACAATAAAATCATGGGACAGGTTCGGTTTTTCAAATTTCCTTTTCGTTACAAAGATATGTACGTTCAAAGTATTCAGATAAGAAAAACTCCGGTGGAGTTTTTCTTACCGTGTACAAAGTGTGTGCAGTGAGTTAGTGAATATCACTTTGCCTTTTTGCTCATAACTTGACCATGCAATGTCCATTTGACTTGACATTTTCACACAATACCTAGTAGACATATGAGATAACAACAATATACATTGCATCAACCATTCATCACTTTTTGCACATGTCAACGAACTTACTAGATCCCTTTAAACAAAATTGATAAACCGAGTGGGTGAAAACCTCTTGATATTTTGTAACGATTGAATAAAGTTTCCACTGATTAGGATGCAATAACAATTAGTAAACAATTGTGCTGTCTCCTTATCATTTGATTACAATCATACTGTACATATTGGACTATTTCGAGCATGTAATTAACGGCTATTCTATTACATATGAAGTACGTTATCACCTTTGATGATACGACTGGCAGGACAACATATCATTTATTCACTCTTTACAAAGGCTAAGCCTCTTGGATTCTACATTACCATTACAAACTTTGGAGTATTTCTTTGCTATTTTATTTCCCCCCCCCCCTATACTCTAATTATTTAGAATATTCGAATTCGAGTTATCTATACAAAACAAAAAAAATAACCCCCCCCCCCCCCCCGAAAATATATTGACAAATTTGGTTTTCAATGGGTTCAAAATTACCAGGGTATGTTCCTAACTAAATGAGTTAAAAGGAACAACCATTTCCTCTTGAGGTTTTTAATAGTTTAATTGGCATATATATGTTGCTGGTGGAAAGTGAAGTTAACTCGTGGTGTGATATTTTTTCTTGCATGATATGATTAACGCAAAGCTGTTGATGTCATGCTCGTTTGTATTAATTCTTAGGATATTGCTTGATACGTAGTAGTGTATCATAAGCTTACTATACGGGATATTATGGTGCAAGTTATGGCAAGGAAAGTCAATACCGTATCGTTCCTAAATGTTTCTTTAAATATTGGAAATACACGTACCACTAGTTGAAGTGATATTTCGTTATGTACTAAGGGAGAAGGGCTTTATCTGTTTAGGCTTTTTTTCGAGTTCTCCTGCATTCTGGACCCTATATTTAATATGAACAAAGGCCCTGTTTTTAGAGTCTTTTTCCAGAAGGAGAGGAAAACTCACTATTGTCTGCAGAACTGCAAATGAACGGGAGGATTAAAAGCTAACTGTTACACTGTATAGTTGACAAGGCTCCCCAGAAACCTTAGCACAATGGTATTTTGTTCAGTATTGATTGGGGCGTTCTAGAGCAATCCACTTAACAATGGCAGTCCAGAATGCAGGAGAACAAGAAAGAACGCCTAAGCAGAACTAATCCCTTCTCCCTAATGTATAATACATAAAGTGGGTTCCAAAAGAAACTTATCAATTCTTCAGAGCCACACACATTAAAATCCAAAGCATAACAATTTATCATAATTGGGCATAGATTAGCTACAATACCCCTCAGCAAGCTCATCTAAACAAATTATGTTTGCTTTAGTCAACAAAGAATAAAATAAGGTGAAATCGCAAGAGGTCATTTTTCAAATATCACAGAAACTGCTCGCCTTCCGGGCACAAAACTCGGTACCGACAATAGCCAGTCTAGTGGTTACATAACCCGCTATTGAAAGTTCTGAATAGACCGCCTTTCGTGGAGGTTCGCAGCGAGCAGTTTCCGTGATTTTTTAACTCTTACCACGCCATGAGGCTGCACGCACGCTATCGGTATAGTGCTTTATACAGGCAAGCACGCTATCGATTGACTGCTCTCTTCAAGCAAGAGAGCCATCGCCTTGCTGCTTTGTGCATGCATGCACGCTTTTGTGATAAAGCACTTGAACGTGTCTCCAAATAAACCTGGCACAGGGGGGATTAGCGGCTGGCACAATGGGGATTAGCGGCGTGGCACTGGGCTGTATTCATTATGGCAGGATATGAGTTAAAACTGACCTGTAGTGATTCCATCGCATTTTTCTCTTTTTTGCCAAAAGCAAATTTTAAATTTTTAAGATATGCTTAATAAGGAGAATAATAGCTTATCTGTGTCTAAATATGATTCAATTTGATGCTATGGATTTTAGTGAGCGTCGCTCTGAAAAGGTGATAAGTTTCTTTTGGAGCCCAGTTTATATGTTATAAGATTACTTGTATATGCTATGTCGTGCTGTAAAGCGTATATGTACAGTATATAGGTTTCATCTAGCGGATCTGGATCCCGTTGCAGAAAGAGATACAACGATTGTAAGGTACAATTATTAGTAAGTCGGACAATTAACGTGTTTCAACCAATCAAATTTGCGCATTTACAACACATGATCTGACTTACAATTAATATAACTTACAATTGATTGTAATTCTTTCTGCAAAGGGGCCACCGTGTACTGGTTTTTCCTAATAAGGCCAGGGGCCTTCATTCCCCACCCCTCCGCAATTCGTTCAATTGATCCGGAGCGCATAAAGATGACGCCCCCCTGCTTGGTGACTTTTTCTTTAGGGACTTGCACATGTTTCAAAAACAAAATTTTTGGAATCGGACATAACGTTAGAAAGTCACGTGACCTTTTGCCTTTGCATGGCAGCCCGAAATCGCTCCATTTCGTTATTTGCGTACACAACAAATGGTAATATCACTTTTCGTAAAGAAAGGTACATTATTGGTTTTGTTGTCATGTAAACATTTTAGGTTTTAGTTGAATTATAGTTTAAAATGAAATAAACCAAAAATCAGTAAAATGCATTAATAAAAAATAAAAAAGATATACATATAAATTATAAAAGCAATAGAAAACATAAGTAAGATCCTGTTTTCCCAATTTGTTTGTTGTAGTATTATTCATAAATACCTAAACAATATATGTAGCGAACCCAATGTCTAATTATGAATAATATATGATTGTTGGGTAATACATTTTTGAAACATTAAAATTACCATTGTATTATAAACACTTCACTTAACATGCCTGCAAATTAACACGGCGATTGGCTGCTTCGCGGCCGAGATCTTAAGGGGGGCATAATGCCCCCGGCCGTAGAAAGACCTCAAATAGCCCGGCCATTTTTAGCTTAAATGGATAGTTTAGTTTTGGTATAAAAGGCACTTAACAAACAAAAAATTGTGAGATAATGAAAGACTAACTGTCCAATTTGTAAGAATATACAATGTTAAAGGATGGTTTAGTTTTGGTAGAGAGGGCGCTGCAGAACACAATTTTTTTGTGAGATAATGAAAAACTGAGTGTCGAATTTGAGAGAACATGCAATTTTAATGGCAGAATAAACTTTATTTGGTCAAAATCGGTCCAGAAGCGGCTGAAATATCAAAAAATACATTTTAACGTATAATTATTTGGGGCCCAAATAATTAGCTGATTTAAAAAAAAAATTTAAATGCTTACACTTTTTCAGAAATGTTCAAAAGCGTTTTTTAAATAGTTGTTGATGATCTATCTACTTAATCATTATTTCAATAGAATATCACATGCTTTATTTTGTATGAAAAATGGTTGAAACCAATGCCTTTTTAGAAAGCGCCCTCTTGTGTTTGAATGGCTCTTTTTGAATGATTACAGGCTTTTTACTTAGTCGTTTGTCATTTTGTATACCTTTCGAGCATGGTGGAGTAAAAACTATAAGTTTATATTGTTACTGTGTGTGGTTTTGGCTATTAAAGTTCAGCCTTACCAAAACTAAACTACCCCTTTAACATTTAAAAAATCTCTTTATACTAAAATAGAAAAGGTCATGATTCATGATGTCTAATACTCGCATGATATTCTGCATCAATATTTGATTACTTTGATTACTACAGTTTAGCCTTACCAAAACTGTGCTACCCCTTTAAAGGCGGTAGTTGAATTTGGTAGAGAGGGCGCTGCACATCGCAATTTTGTTGGGAGGTAATAAAACTCTGTATCGAATCTGATAGAACATGTAATTTTAATGGCAGAATAAACTTTTTTTATCAAAATCGGTCCAGAAATGGCTGAAATATCAATAAATATATCTGACCTTATAATTATTGGGGCACAAATAATTTTTTTTTTTCAAAAAGAAAAAAATATGCTTACACTTTTAAACAAATTTTCAAAAGTGTTTTGTAAATAATTGTTGATCTCTCTATGTATTCATTATCTCAGGAAAACATCACATGCATAATTTTGTATAAAAGTGGTTGAAACCAACGCCTTTTTAGAAAGCGCCCTCTTGTGATTTAATGGCTCTTTTTGAATGATAACGGGCTTTTTACTTAGTCGTTTTTAATTTTGTATACCTTTCGAGCATGGTGGAGTTATAACTAATAGTTGTTGATGTTACTGTCCAAGTTTGGTTACTAAAGTTCAGCCTTACCAAAACTGTACTACCCCTTTAATGACAGAAAACTTGATTTGATCAAAATCGGTTCAGAAACGGCTGAAATATCCATAAACATAGTTTTATTCAAAAATTTCTCCGCCAGGGGACATTTTGACTTTTTAGAAAGAAAAAAAAAAAATGCTTGAAGACTGCTTTGAACAAATCTGAGTAGGTTTTTAAAAATGTGTTGATATTGTCTCTATTGAATCACAATTTTAACAAAACATCAAATGCACAATTTTGCATGCAAAATTGCTAAAGCCAATGATTTTTGTAGAAAACGCCCTCTTGAGTTTTAACGGCTCTTTTTGAATGATAACAGGGGTTTTTACTTAGTCGTTAATAATTGTGCACGGTGAAGTTTTAACTATTATTTTGTACCGCAATGGTGCAGGTTTTGGTTACTAAAGTTAAGTTTGACCAAAACTCAACTATCCCTTATAAGGCGTACAACCAGTGTGTTATCAAACCTCAGTTGGGCGAGATGTAGCCAAGATGGCCAATGATTGATTATGTTCTCATACTAAATATCCTTTTGTTATTTGTAGACATTATTATGGTAGGTAAGTTGTTGGAATGTAGGGAACAGTGTCTTACTTACAAAGAGTATCTAACTATAAATGAGATATCACCGAGAATGGAAGCAAACGCCTAACCAGTAAGTTTTACATAATTTTGCTGCACTTGGATCGTTCTTATTATTCACATGTTTGAGACTGCTGTTTAGTGATTGTTTTTTGTTAATCAAAACAAACTTATAAATATTGTATAGACGTTGTGAATCGATGATTGTTTTAAAGAAATAATTTGGTTTATATGTTAGATCTCATACATTTATTTTTCGTTCCGTAAGTTTGTAATGTTTTTAGTAAGGATTATAACCCTGTTTATTCAGCAAGTTCTTGGAGATTGACTGTTACAATATGAGTTTCATGTATAGTTTGAGAAAGTTGTTTTCATCACAATGTTAAAGGAGTCTTAGGTCTGATATTATCCATAATTCAGTTTTGATTGTGATTTTCCTTTTGTTCCTTTTCTGCATTTGCAGAGGTTTGTGTTTGTGTGTCAACTGCAGGTCGCAAATATTTGCCGCCCTAATAAACGTTCACTTCACACTTCACATCTGCATGCTATGTGTTGTCATCCTGATAGCGTATTGCCCTTTTCCTAACAACCCCCTTAGAATCAGACTACAACATTAACAAATATTTATAGAAATATTTGTTTCCCTAAAAAGATACTAAACATTAATAATTTGTTGTCATTATTATGTGTTTGTCTTTCGGGTAAAAATAGTGTAATTTTGCAAGAAAATTAAATCATACAACAGAAAACAATGAGGAATGTTATAAACTAACAAAACAGTAGACAACATAATGCCAAACCTAGCTCTTCAATTTATGTTGTTTGATTCTAACTCAATATGGTATTATTACTATTGCCTACCAATGTCTCATTATTTTCAAAAATACTATTTAAAGGTAATATGTGTATTGAATGAACTTACTTGCAAAAACTACCTTACAATTTGCACCTGACGTTGCGAAATTTGTTCGGCGAGCAGGCGTTTCCTGGCCGAGATCTCGGGGTGCATAATGCGCCCCCGCCCCCCTGATTGCAACAAATTATCCCCCAATTTATCTAAAACAAATTATATTATATTTGTTTTATATGTTGGAATCAACATTGTTCATTCATAATCTCGACCCTATCAAAATCAATTGGAGCGTTATATAAATTAAAATGCTTACTACCCACTTACATTATGATTATTATATACAATTCTCTCATATTGCCATATTTACTTTACTGAAATATAGCATGGGGCAAAACCACCAAGAGAAAAACAGATTCTTTACTAATATCACAGAAAAAAGCTCTCAGATTATGTACAAACTCAGATTTCCTAGCTCATACAGACCCCTTGTTTAATGAATACAGATTGTTAAAAACATGTGATATGAGTTTTTTCAAATCGCTATATTTATGTATAAATGTATTCATAACAACCTTCCTGATCGATTTTGTGATATGTTTATACGTAATAATCAGATTCATAATTATAGTACAAGAAATTGTGACGACTTTCATATTACCAATCCCAAAACTATTGGAAGCAGGTAAATCAATTAGACACTGTTGACCTGACATTTGGAACTCAGTCAATGTCAGTCAATGTAAAACAATCATCATCTTTATTTTTCTTTAAATCTACTCTAAAAAAAGAAACTGTAAACGTCTCATGCATGTGCAACAATATAATTGCGTGTTAAACGAGGTCTTTATAGATACGCATTGATGAATGTGTAATACTGCAGAATCAATTAATATGAATGTTTGTAGTTAAGGATAATATTGTTTGTATTGACAACTCACCAAACCGGGGGGGGGGGGGGGGGGGGTTGGGGGGGGGGGGGGCGAGGGTTGCACCTGCTTCTCCTTTCTGTTTCATAGTGACGTTGTTATTAATATCATTTACGCCTTGTCAAAACATTATGCGATGTATTCCTCAACATGTCTTTTAACTTTTAACTTCAGTTACTTTTCTGAAGAGAAAGAAACCGGTATAAAGTAATTGAATAAACACTTTACCAAGGAATTATAGCGTGTTTCCGAATTTAATTTATTGTCTTTCTATATATATACTGTATATACATATATATCACGAGGATATTACAATCGATCGAACCGAATAAGAATACAACAATAGAAACTTACTTATAAAAGAGCAATTATATAAATTAATGAATCTTAACTAATCAGTAACTATTTCAAATATTTAAGCAGAGGTAATAATTTTAATTTTAATTTTAGAGAGGGCCTTGTAGTTATTTCGATTGGAAGATCATTCCAAAATGTTGGACCAGAAAATAAAATGTTTTTTCTTTTGGCAAATAGGTAAATGAAAGGAACCACTCTGCCGAGTGGGGTAATTATGAAAATTATTATTCTTTTTAAATATTACCATATTATATGAAACTTTCAGGGAGTTAATTTTAGACAATTTATACATAAATATCCCAATATTATACAAATATAATTCAGTTAGTTGAATACTCTGTTTGAATAAAATAATTATGCTGTGTGGGAATGGAAAACTGTTTATTGACAATTCGAATGGCATGCTTTTGGCTTTTGTATTTTAACTAGTTTATCAAGTAATAATAATGAGCTATTGCCTCATGCTAAAATTCCATAATACATGTATAATAATATTAATGTTCCAAAGAGGGTGTAGGAAAAAACTCTTTAACCTATATAGAATTCCAGTATTTCCGGGCCTGATAAAACCATACGATATTTGAATAAGCCGAACAAGATAAATAATTGGTGAAAATTTCATCAAAATCGGACAAGAAACACGGAAGTTATACCTATTTGAACATCATGTAGTAATGAGCGATCGTTTCAAAATTGCCGCCATATGCAACATCATTCACGAGCAGCTCGCCATGGCTTCAGTACATGAAAATACACTTATTTCTCATTTTCGTTGCTAAAAAAATTAATTTTCTCTGCTTATTTTCAAGAATTCAACCTCATTGGAATTTGTAAGCTTATAAATTTGCTTTGTTATGAAGACAATTTAAATTTTGTAAAATTTCCATGTATAAGTCAATATGGCTGCGGCTCGCAAGTGACGTCACGATCGATAGCAATTGCGAACGATACTAAATATCGGAGCAAAGTTCATCCTGTCATAACTTTTGTATTGCTCTACCGTTTTGGCTCAGATTTTCGATCATGATTCTTCATATTCACCTTATTTTATAGCAAACATCACATTTCTGGGGTGGAATTCCTCTTTAAATAATTAATATGTGATTTCCAAGATAAATCACAATCAATTTATCAGGCTAGGAACTTAATCGTAACCACTCGTTGCAAATGAATATTGTTTATTAAAATATGTCCAGGGAGTGAATTTATCGTGTTACTAAAGACCATAATTATAGTCGTATTAACGTTGGGGTTTAGTCGGCTCAATGTTGGCTTGACGTCAGAAATAGCAAAATAAATGGTTGGGCAAACGTTGGCTCAACATTTGCAATTGACGTTGGCGTATGGGGGTTGGGCCAAGGAGGCCCAGCGGCAAGAATGACGTGGGCTAGACGTCATGTTTTGACGTTGGTCCAACATGACCGCCTACATTGGGCCAACAATGGGCCAACGTAGCATTGTTATCTGGGTTGTATACGTGATGGATTATCCTTGTTAATAAACTCAAGTCATATATTTTAATAACTTGAATCATCAACTAGTATTCATTATCTCCTTGCCTCGTTGGATTGTTGTAAAAACCATGCTACAATGGTTGATTGTGAATTGAACATGTTTTATTGCTGAGTGAAATGAACATAAAGACAAACAATTTACATCATCATTATCATCATCTATCTCCATCCCCCATTGCATTTGTCTATCTGAAACCCGACATTTGTAACACTATGTATGAATTATTGACGTGTTTTTTGTTCATACTACAATGTTATGATCTTGTTGACAGCTAATTTCATGTGAACTCAACAGGAAAAAAAAGAAGGGATACCATTGGAAAATGTTAAATAAAAATGAATATGTTTGCATAGAGAGACTGATTTATCATTGTTGAAAATACTTCCCGTTTAATTCCTGTGGCTGTTTAGTAGTTTTTTCTCTATGGCACGAGGCATTTGTCCGGAAGCAGTAACGCGTAGCGCCCACGCAGCGGTACCATCGCATACGGTCAATACGCATTGTCACAACACGTTACAATATAACGGAGATAGCTAGTGCAGTGAAATGTAACAGTGTTAGCTAACATTAACGTTAGACAACGAGAGACTCTGATCTCTGAGTAAACATAAGTGTTGTTTGTGTTTGTTTGTCAAACAATTTGTATTAAATCGTATGACATTATTTATGTGTTACATGCATGCATCTTCCACTCTCTCGGAAAAAGACGTTTTTAAAGGGCAACACCAGGCAAATGTCAACACGTTATTATATGTTTTAGTACCGTTTTGTGATATCAAATAGATACCCAACATTTTGCAAAGGGTTGTGTAATTTATAAACAAAGCAATTCATTTCGATCACTTACGGAACCACTGCTATTTCCTGGTTCCACATGCATTACGTTTCAGTAAGCTAGCAGTGATCTCCACCACCGTGGAAATCAACTGGGCCATTTCAATTGCTTATGCAAACAATCCCATGCCCTGTTAACTGCCCCCCCCTCCCCCGCCCCGAGGCCTAGGGTGACCTCCTCCAGTTACATGCAGTACACCACATGGCCACTAGTCTACGTTTCTAGACCTTTTCATTCTTATTCATTGTGTGGTGTTACTGATATTATATTGACTCAATAAATCCTGCCAGTGTAGTAGCGAAGTCATTAATATTGGCTAAGTATTAACACATGACATAATAAACATACATACACCATGTCTATTTAAGTGGTCTGTAGCAGCTATCCTGCCTGATGTGTCCACTAAACCACTAAATTAGAGTGCGTTGCCAATTAGAATTAGGAATTAGGAGTCGAGATACACATTTGAACTGACGCAAAATAACATTTCTGATCGCAACTGAGTGTATATATAATCACGATTTTATACACGTCTTTGAATTTCGATTATGGCATTTGAAGTGAAATGGAGACAAAATGACCTCTGCCCATTTACACATAAGCCTGCTAGCTTGGTTGCATGATAAGTATCGCATTGAAAATATAAATGTACTTGTTTTCAGTGCTAACGATACAGTATTACGTTTTTTTCTCTCAGCCCATTCATTTTTACATCAAACTGAGCGTTTACTGTTCGACCCGAAAAGCGAAGGACTATAGTACTATACCCTCCTCCACCCCCCCCCCCCCCCACCCCCCGCCCCCACACACACACAATGAAATGTAACAGTGACCCCTCTCTGCTGCGCTCATATCTCAGTAGGACATTTCAGAGCAATGATCTCCCTCTCTATGTATGTACAGAGCTATACACCCCTAGCAAGACTCCTAAGAGTTTTCATAGGAATTTAAAGAATACAACAAAATTCTAATTCCCTTTCCCAAAAAGTCCTACAATCTACATGTCCAAGCATTGAGGAAGGCACTCCTTTACAACTTAATTCAAGTCTGTTACAAAAATGTGAACTGTCTGTTTTCGTATTTTCCTGTTTACTTTTTACCATTTTTACTTTTGAAAGTTTGATATTTTGACAAGTAAACAATTATGAAGGAAGATTAAATAGAAAGTCTAAATCTAAAAGGAATCAACATCATTATAAGAAAAGAAAGAGGCAAAAAGGAGAAGCAAGCAAAGATTGGATTAGAGAAAGACAATACAATAGCCAGACAAGTCTTTAGAACTAATTCATGATAAATTATATCTTGAGCTACTCCCAAATCTACGACGAGAACAAAAATCACAAATTCACTTGAATGATATGATCATGATGATATGATGATAGAAAGTAAATATCTGAGAAGAATTAGCATCATAAAGAGATAAGACAGCAAGCAATACACAGGGACAAAGACAACAAATAGTTGATGAAATCTACGCTCAGAAAAAGAACAAGACAATATCATGAATATGGATTGAAATCTGATAATAAAAATAAATTCACAGGATAAACAAAGCTAAACAAATATATGGAAATAAAATGATGTTATTGCAAAGAAAGGTGTGATAGGAATAAGTAATGGATGTTGAAATAAAACTTTCAATCGAAGATCGAACTCAAATTCAATCACCATTGCACAGACACAGTGCAATGGCAGTGCACACCAAAGCTAGTCCACTCCTCGTCCAGAACTCTGGCATAGGACCTTGCCAGCGGAAGCCTCGTTCCGTGGATTTAATTTGCCGAAAATTGTTAGAATCGCGATGTGAAATGTCACAAAAAGACATTATGAAATGAAAACATACATGAAATATAAGCTTGATATATTTGTTATGGATATCTATCATTTTAGTGTCCATTTATTTCCCCAAATGTGATTTTTCAATCATTTGCTTGTCGCCTGTCGGTCCCTTTTCAAGTATATAGTAGAAAGTATTGCAAGCGCTGCATGCGTGCGGTATCATATCATCAGATCAGCTGAGCAAAGCTAATAGGTGTTTTGCACAAACTCCCTATATTATACGTGTTGCAAAGACTTCCAGGGGAGATGTGCGTTTGCTAAAACTAACAGCATTTTGTTTTTGAAGTATATAATTGAAGAGATAGAGTGGGAGAGAGTGTTTTTGATACTGAAACATCACAATAATATGCGCTCCCGAGTTTTTTTGTTTCTTGGTCTCTTTCTAGGAACAATTTAAACAGAAATCGCGGCATATTTTCCCCAATTTTGTGCGATGTTTCCGAAACACCTGTGCTATTTACTCGTAATTGAACAGTGTCCCGGTCGGGCCAGCCAAATGACTTATTTTTAGAAATTGCTGGCCCGACCGCAATGTTTACTGGCCCCGTGCCATCGGGCCAGCGTTAGTGTCGAGCCAGGAATAACCCCCCCCCCCCCCCCCCCCCCCCCCACCCCTCTCCTATACTAAGTGCGGTTCTTCCTCTCTCCTCTCTACTCCTTCCTACCATTTGACAATAGGGTAAAGCGAACAAACTTTATACTGTACAGCATAACCCAAACTCGTCTGTAGTGTCTGTGTATCAAGACTAGCAGCACGACGTCTTGATTGAGAGACCATCTGCTAGAAATTAGCGCCGAGGCACCTATTACACAGAAGGCACACGGTAAAATACTGAAGGGATGACAAAAAAGTACACGGTAATATATTGTTTAGATGTTGTCACCTATCACCTGGGTGACGAGGTACTCAGTAAAGTACCGTCTGAGGGGTTAGGGTTAGGGTTAGGGATAGATCACTGTACAGATTATCCATCAGATTACAGAAGATGTCATCCCTTCAGTATTTTACCGTGTGCCTTTTTTTTTTACGGTGGTTTACTGTGTGCTTTTTGTGAATCGGGTGGCCGAGGCCACTATCGATAAGAACGGTGTCAAAGGCGATACAATTCTATTGGAGGCTTGCAATTTCGACCGCTTCTCAGGCCGTGAGAAGTGGATTATTGTCTAGCTTGTCAGAAACGTCATGCGGGCCAAGCATTTGCAAGTGCGCCAATGCTGTCACGCGTAGGTCAATAGAATCCCGGATGATTCGTTCGCTCTGCACAGAGCGCTCTGGCTTTGCACGCATATAGTCTACGCAATTCAGACCGCATGAACGCATGGGTCAGAATGGTGATGCGTTTTCCAATTTCATATTTTTTTCTGAAAACATATTTTGGTGAACTTGTTGAGGTATAGAATACTAAAAATGTTACCTTTCTATAATAACAATATTATTTTTGGGTGGTCGTACCCTTTAAAGGGACTTAGTAACATTGTCTTGAATCCTCAAAATAAAATTTTCATTCTAGGGGTTCCCTCATACCTTCTTGTATTCGTATTAACAATAAAATCATGGGACAGGTTTCGGTTTTTCAAATTCCCTTTCGTTATACAAAGATATGTACGATCGAAGTATTCAGATAAGAAAAAACTCTCCCGGAGTTTTTCTTACCGTGTAAAAAGTGAGTGCAGTGAGTTAGTGGATATCATTTTGCATTTTTGCTCATAACTTGGCCATGCAATGTCCATTTGACTTGAAATTTTCACGAAATACCCTGTGGACATATGAGATAACAACACGATACATTGCATTAACCATTCATCACTTTTTGCACTTGTCAACAAAGTTCCTAGATCCCTTTAAGTCGCAATCATGTTTTTGAGACATGCTTATGTTTTTTTTCTCAAAGCTGGATTGTTTTATTTTTGTATGATGGATGGAAAAGACTCCACTGTTACGTATATAAGTGCACTTACTATACAAATGCTTTGTTGTAATGTGATGTATTTTCATAATTTCTGTACATTTAATTTGATACTATCAAAATGGTATTTGAACTTTTTAATGTGTGTCTTGTGTTTAAGGTCTTACATGGGTGAAATGACAACTCAAATTAATTCATTTGACATTTATTCCATGAATGTTCGAGGCCTGTGCGATCGAACTAAACGTATGCATGTTTTTGCTTGGCTGGGCGACAAAAACGCTAGTATTTTTTGTTTACAAGAAACTCATTCATGTCCACAAGATGAAGCAAAATGGAAGGAAGACTGGGAAGGTGGCACGCTCAATTTTGACACAGCGCTTCGAAGAGTAGGGGATTTGGTATACTATTTGAAGATGCGCCACATATTGCTATTAATAAATGTTATCACGATGACGGTGGGAGATTGCTTATTTTACATGTTGTTCTTGGAAATAAAAAATGTACTATTACAAATGTGTATGGTCCAAATGCTGATGATCCGGTTCATTTCATTAATATTCTTCAACAATTTGTAAATTTTGATTGTGAATATATAATTTGGTGTGGAGATTGTAATTGCGTGCTGGATATTACATTAGACAAAAGGGTGGTCGCTCCACAACCCATGGCCATTGTGTTAATTGTATTAAAGATATAATAGATGAATATAACTTTATTGATATATGGAGATTTTAAAATGCGAATGTGTCTATGTTTACTTGGCATACAAAAGTCATATTTTGTCGTTTAGATTTCTTTTCTTATTTCAAGTCATTTTATTGGACAAGTTTATAAATGTGTTATATCGTGTGGGCTTAAAACGGACCATTCCGCTATAGTATTATCTTTAACTACAGTGAATGAAGCTAGAGGAAGGGTTTTGGGGAAATTCAATACTTCGCTCTTGCAGGATGGAAAATATGTTGAACTGATACGAAGTGCACCAACTGGTTGCCACCCTCTCTGTCATGCTCCTAAACTTTTCTATTTTCTTCCATGTTTGAGTTTATGACTGAAGTTTATTTTTGCACCAAAGTGTTTGCTTTCTGCTTGTGATCATTTTGAGAACTACTTTGACGGCGAAAACTGTGTCTAGTGGACTTATTTGAAGTTGCAAGTCTGATCATCTCTTGGATTCATATACTGTGTAGATACAGCCATTTTATCACTGCAGCAAACCTGCAACTGAGATTAGCACTGGACCTATTCACTCCAACATGACTACAAAGAGCCTATTCACTATCAAAGCTACTGAAGCCACTGTCTGACAATAGACTTGACACACAGCTACATTCATCTATTGACCATTATGAATGCCCACTTGCTTTGTGTTCTGCTGGCCCTTAGCTTATGTATGAAAGGCATAGAGCTTAGTAGCACCAACACATATGTGCCAGGAATATGCAAGTCTCAATGTAAAAAATATCTGTACCACAGCAAATATCTTGGATCACACATATCGTACTACCCTAACTCATCCGCTACTTTTCAGCTTAGACTACTTCTTGCTGGAGACATTAATCCTAACCCAGGACCAAGTGTAGATACACCTGGCCTTAGCGCATCATCACAACATAGAAAAAGATACAGCATCTCTGACCTACTGGATGTACGCATCTCTTGCTCAAAGTTGCCCATTCCTTTAAATGCCTGGAAAACCATCAAGAATCTTAGGATCAACTCCAAGCATCCAACTCACCGTGGTCGTACTAAACAACAGTTTGCTACACAATACAGCGCAAGATGCAGAGGTTTCAGCTCAACTGAGACAACGGATGTTGCACCATTGATTTGCCATCATCCAACACCTATAACCAAGCCTTCTAAAACTTCTCTTGAAGTTGAACATACAAAGAGTAACAAACGCTCAATTGAAAAATGTAGATTCGCTCTCTGGAACGCACGATCTCTTCGAAATAAAACCACATCTATAATCGACTTGATAATTGGAAACGACCTGGACATACTAGCAATATGCGAATCTTGGTTGCACGGTGACGATCGCGACAACCATACTATCGCAGACTTGAAGACGGCACTTCCAGACTTTGATTTACATCAAGTTCCCAGGCATACCAGGGGAGGAGGAGTGTGTGTGATGCTGCGTCAGTCTTTTATTGTGAAAATCAATGTCACTGAGAAGTACTCGTCGTTTGAATATATAGACCTATCTGTACAACTGAAATCATCAGTGCTTAGGATGATAGTCGTCTACAGACCCCCTTATTCTGCCAAAAGCAATTGTCGCATATCTGTCTTCATCGACGAATTCTCTACTCTAATGGAAACCGTCACTACATCTTCAGTTAACTTCCTTATTGCGGGTGATTTCAACCTGCATGTGGACGACCCTACGAATAGGGATGGTAAGAAGATGCGCGACCTCATTAACTCGTTTGACCTCCACCAGCACGTAAATGAGAGTACGCACTCTCATGGGCATACACTGGACCTGATCATGACTCGCAAAGCAGCTCCTGACGTCATCTCCAATGTAGCAATTCTTCGTGGACTGCCATCAGATCACCATGCGATCCAATGTGAAATTGACATTGCTCGACCTGCTGCAACACAAGACAAGATCTCTTTTCGAAAGCTGCAATCCATCGATATTAATCAGTTTGAAGATGACATATCGCAATCGGCTCTGTACGTTAATAGATGTCGTGATATTAATTTAGTAGATCAATACAACAGCATCCTCAGTGGTCTACTAGACACCCATGCCCCGATGATTGATAAAAACATAACTCGTAGGAGCAACAACCCTTCATGGTACAACAACAACGATGCGCTACATGAAATGAAACGCAAGAAACGATGTCTTGAACGCAAGTTCTTCAAATCAGGCCTCACCATCGACAAGCAGATTTATAAAGAGTACTGTAAACTCTACAAGAACGAATTAGAATCTGCTAAATCCGAGTACTTTACAGAACAACTCCAGAACAGCGATGGAAAAACTCTTTTTCGTATTGTTAAATCTCTCAGCGACCCTAATACCAGCAAAGTATTACCCGATCACACCTGCTCAACATCCCTTGCTAATGATTTCGCACAATTTTTTGACACTAAGATACAACATATTTGTGCTGATTTGAACGCCACAAGCTCTCCACCTCTCACAGTGGAACTTCAAAGTCAACAAACCGAGTTGAAGTTTGACTTTTCAGAAGTGTCCGAAGAGACTGTCAGAAAGATAATAATGGGCTCGCCCTCTAAAACGTGTGCCCTGGATCCAATACCAACTCCGCTTCTTAAAAAATGCATCAACGTTCTGGTACCAGTGATAACTGAAATTGTCAACAAGTCTCTATCCTCTGGAGTTATGCCTGAATCTCTGAAACTGTCTCATGTGACACCAATTCTTAAAAAAACAAGCCTTAATCCAAACATTTTGCAGAACTATCGCCCAGTGTCACAAATTCCTTTCCTTGCTAAAGTGATTGAAAGATGTGCCTGCACTCAACTTCAATATTATTTTGAAACTAATAAGTTGTATGCATCTACACAATCAGCTTACAGGTCAAATTTTAGTACAGAAACTGCACTTCTTAAGGTTCAAAATGACCTTCTTTGAGCAACTGATGAGCACAAAGAAACCCTCATGGTTCTTCTCGACTTTAGTGCAGCATTTGATACTATCGACCATGCGCTGTTCCTGGAAAGACTTCACTCGCGTTATGGTTTGACTGAAACAGTTGTTGCTTGGTTTTCATCCTACCTCAAAGACCGGAAGCAGTCTGTTGTCATCGATAACTGTACATCTGAATGCCACACACTCAACTGTGGTGTTCCGCAGGGATCGGTCATTGGTGCACCAGCGTTCACATTTTACACCTCTCCAATCAGTGACATTATATCTGCACATCACCTTAATCACATGATGTACGCGGATGACATTCAAATATACATCGATTTCAAACCATCAGAGACTTTGAGTGCCATTCAACGCTTAGAAGCCTGTGTTGCTGATGTCAAGTCCTGGGCCACTAATAACAAACTAAAATTCAATGATAGTAAAACAGAAATTCTTCATATAAGTTCTCGTTTTCAAACGTGCAACCCCACTCCGCCAATAAAAATTGGGGACCTCTACGTGAAACCAGTTGAAAAAGCAAGGAACCTTGGCGTTATTTTCTCAAAGCACCTCCAGATGACAGATCAAATTGGCAAAGTTATCAGGGCTGGATGGGCTGGAGTTCACAAAATTGGTCGTCTCCGGAAATACCTTGATCAACCAACATCAGAAAAGCTAGTTCATGCCTTTATCACCTCACACATCGACTATTGTAACAGCTTACTAACTGGATCCCCCGACACAGATGTCTCAAGACTACAACGTTTACAAAATGCTTCCGCTCGCATCATAACTCGCACCAAACGCCATGATCATATATCTCCAATTCTTCATAACCTTCACTGGCTGCCTGTCCACCTTCGAATACGTTTTAAGTTACTCCTGCTCATGTACAAATGCATGAACGGTCAAGCTCCCAGCTATCTACAAGAACATGTCATTCCATACACACCAACTCGTCAACTTAGGTCAGCTACCCACAACCTCGTCGTCCAACCTAAGGTTCTCTCCCGGTCATATGGTGAGCGCAGCTTCTCCTTCATCGGTCCTTCTCTCTGGAACGCTCTCCCAAACCGGATTAAAAACTCTCCTTCTGTTGACTCTTTCAAAATCAACCTTAAATCGTATCTCTTCCAAGAACATTTTCAGTCATAGCTCAAACATGGACTCTATCTACAACTTTCTTCTCAAAGCGCTTAGAGGCTGGACTGCAGTAGGCGCTATATAAATATGTTATATTATTATTATTATTATGCAAGAAAATGTACTTTATTGTTCTCAAATATTGGATCCTAACACCTTTTCGGATTTGTTAAAATGTCAAATGAGATCAGTATCAATACGATATTCTATTGATGCTTCAAAGACTAAAAAAATACTAGAAAAAAGTTTAGTTGAAAAATTAAATAAACTTGAATTGGATTACGTTGGAAATCCAACTGAAATTTTATTAGACCAAATAAAATTATGTAGAGAAGATTTAGATATTTTATATAAAAAGAACGTTGACGGCGCTTTTAAAAGATCAATGTCAAATTTAATTGAACATGGTGGACAAAATACATGTTGGTTTTAAAATTTACAAAAAAGAAATCAAATATTGAAATTAATTACAAAAAATATATGATGAAAAAGGACAAGTTCAACAGTCAAATAAAGAAAAATTGCATACTTCCAAAAACCCTTCACTAGCAGCTAATTTTGTACAAATTTTACCTCAAGATTGTCAGAATGATAATTTGTCATTAAACTCCAAAGAAAGGTTTGAAGGTTTGTTATCATTGAACGAATGTTTAAATGCCCTTAAAACTATGAAGAGTAATATAACACCTGGTACTGATGGGTTTCCTTGTGATTTTAATAAATTTAATTCCAAAGAAAAATCAAGACCCCTTATTTTTTGACAAATTTTAGACCCATTTCTGTTTTAAACACTGATTATAAATTATTAGCTAAATGCTTAGCACACAGGCTAATAAATTTATTATCTGAAAATATAAGTTGTGACCAGACTGGGTTCATTAAAGGACGTTATATTGGAGAAAATATTACTTTGGCTTTAGATATGATTGATTATACAAATTGTTATGATATCCCCGGTGTTACGGTGCTAGCAGATATAGAAAAAGCATTTGATAAGCTAGAGTGGTCGTATATGTTTCAGGCATTGAAATATGTTAATGTTGATGATGATTTCATATCCTGGTTAAAACTTTTGTATAATGATATTATATTCTTGTGTTATAAATAACGGTCATGCCTCTGAATTGTTTAACGTTACTTGTGGTGTTCGCCAAGGTTGTCCTTTAGGCCGATTGCGTTTTAGTATTTGTAATGAAATGATGAGTATTTGGATTAAGAGTGACAAAAACATTCAAGGAAGTGTGATTAATGATAAAAATATAAAAATACGTATGTACGCTGATGACACAACATTTGATGTGAAAGACATTGCTCTTTGTCTATAATTATATAATATACTTGAAATATTGAAAAAGTATTCAGGGTTAAGTATCAATCTTAATAAATCAGAAATTATAGCTCTTGGTTATTACAAAGCTAACCCCGCGGACGTAAACTTTAGAGGGTTGAAAATATTCTAAAGGTCCATTTTTATTTATTAGGTGTGCGTTTTTCAATGAACTCGAATGATTTATATGAATTAAATCTTGTGCCCAAATTACAAACTTTCAAACGAATTTGGGGAATATGGTCGATGAGAGACTTGACACCAGTGGGTAAAATTATCATTGTGAAATCGTTTGCTATTTCCCAACTTATTTTTCTTTTATCAGTATTACCGAAGCCCCCATGAAGTTGAATCGATTATATACTCTTTTATTTTGAATCGTAAGCCAGATAAGATAAATCGGAAAACAATTATAGCAGATTACAATGAAGAGGGTTTGAACATTTACCATCAATCATTATAGGTTCGCATGGGTAATGACTTTTGTAAAATACAGAAAATACAGGCAACTGAAAATGTTTTTTTTTTTTTTTTAATTGTATATGATAAGTTTCTACTACCCCAGGCGAAAATACCATGATTTAAAAAAGGAGCAACAACAGTATAATAAATCATCTTCAATGGAAATTTGGGTAAGTAATTAACTTTAAACATTATATCTATACTCTTACAAATCTTATTACAAACATAATCAATATGAACTTTCCATAATAACCTATTATCTACTATTACTCCTAAAAACTTTAGAGATGAAACTTCTTTAATTATTGATCCTGCTAATTCAATATGAATGTCATTTGTATCTATTTTTTTATTTGTAAAAATCATACAATTGTCTTTAGGGACATTCAAAGTTAGTTTATTACTAGATAACCAAATCGTGACTTTCTGTAGTTCCTCATTAAATTGTAACTGTAAAGTAAATATATCATCATGTGCCATAAAGATACTAGTATCGTCTGCAAATAAAATTTATTTCAGTTTAGTTGATACATTGCACAAGTCATGTATATACAATAAGAATAAAAGGGGTCCAAGTATAGAACCTTGGGTCACTCCACATCTTAGCCCTTTAATCTGAGATTTGTTTTCATTGATTAAAACATATTGGTTGCGATTAGTAAGGTAACTTTTAAACAATTTTAAAACATTTCCTCTTATTCCATACTTATATAATTTATTCAATAAAATGCCATGATCTAGAGTTTCGAATGTCTTTCGTAAATCTAAAAATAACTCAATCATTATTTCCTTATTATCAATTACCTTAGTTACTTCATGGATAAAATCAAGAAGTGCTGAGGATGTGGAATGACAAGCTCTAAAACCATGTTGATTACAGGTTAAAATATGGCATTCATTAACAAAAAATAAAAGACGATTATACAAACACTTTTCAATTTGTTTTAGAAAACACAGGTAAAATAGATATTGGTCGATAATTCGTTAAAATGTCAGGACAACCTCCTTTAAATATTGGTATTACTCTGGCAACTTTAAGTTTGTCTATAAATTCTCCAGATGCCATGCATGCCTTACATATCTCACATAATGTATAACATAAATAATATATAGACTTTTGTATTACTTTCATATCAATACCATCATATCCTGCACTCGAATTAATTTTGAATTGTTTAACAATATCAATTATTTCACCCT
This sequence comes from Echinarachnius parma, assembly GCA_037951105.1. NCBI lineage: Eukaryota > Metazoa > Echinodermata > Echinoidea > Clypeasteroida > Echinarachniidae > Echinarachnius > Echinarachnius parma. Next base: position 234,712 of record JBAMJV010001421.1, read on the forward strand.
GAGTTACAGGATTAAAAAATATAGATTTTGTATTATTAACAATAAATGAAATTACATCAATATCGTCAGACTGATCATAATTGCGATTCAAATTAAAACCAATATCAACAAAAAAATTATTAAAATATTCCGGAATTGTATTTGTATCTTTCACTTCCATACCATCCACTACAACCTTCTCTATGTTAATTGCTTTCTGTTCTTTACCTAATGCATTATTTATAACTTTCCATGTTTTATTCATATTACCTTGAGCACAACCGAATTGGCGTAAATAATATTCCCTTTTCGTAGATTTAATCTTGCTGGTCACACGATTACGTATTTGTTTATATTAATTTTGTCTATATAAAGTAGGATTTTTCAATTCAATTTATATAAGCGATTTTTTTTCTTTACTAAGTTATGTATTTCATGTGTAAACCATGGTTTATCTTTTCTTTTCTTTGTTTACCTTAATATTCTTAATTGGAAAACACTTTTCATATACATTTAAAAACTTTTGCAAAAATACACTGTAGCATAAATTCGGATCTTTCAAAGGAAGTGGCCATCTGATTCCCTGTCAAGCTTGAATAAAATTACATATATTAGTAACACTTACATCACGCTTTTCAATGTAATCATTGCACATATTTGTACTACACTTAACTTTACAAATACAATAAATAGGAACATGATCACTGAGATCGTTTAAAAGTATTCCAGAGTACATTTGACATGAGTCATTAGTAAAAATGTTATCAATTAATGATACAGAAGTAGATGAGATTCGTGTAGGATAATGAATCAAAGGGAACATAGAATGAGCTAATAACAAATCTAAAACTATATCAACATAATATTGCACTTTACCAATATTCAAAAGATTAATATTAAAGTCGCCAATTAAATATAAAACTTTATTTTCATTAATTACTACATTTAAAACTTTTCTATAAAAATCAGAAGTCTGGTATAGACTGGCACGGTGGTCTATAAATCGTACATTACACATTTTTTATTGCACATTTGAGCCTCAAAAAAAATAATTTCTACATACTCTTCATTAGAATCAAAATCATAACGACGTTTATAACTTAAAGTGTCATTCAAAAACATCCCTACCCCACCACCACGTTTTCCAATACGCGAATTACCTATGAAAGCATAATTATTTATATTAAATAAATCATGTAGCGTATCATCATTAACCCTAATCCCACTGGGTTATTTTGATGAGTCCACTGGGGGGGGGGGGGGGGGGATTTTGGCCCCCCCCCCTCAAATCTCTGCAACGAATTGACCGATCGACTTGAAAATTGGCACACAAGTACAAGTCAAGTAGAATAAGAATTTTAAAAAATTGACCATTATTATTTTTTTAAAGAATTAATTAAAATTTTGAATATGCAAATTGTTGACGAATTTGGGAACAAATTGGGATTTTCATCTAAAATCAAAAGAAATTACAGGATTTCTTCAGGTTTTCTGTAAAAATACTTTCAAATGATGTTATTCATCAGATCCATGTTTTTTATGGTGATAAAATATATTACTAATTGGCATAAATATGCAAATTATTTTTTGTTTGTTTGAAGAACTTATCTCTGAAGTGTATGAATTCAACTAATAACAAAGAAATAATCCAAATAATAATTCAAAGTAACAATTATAACATATTTGGAGATTACATGGCATTGGATATAGGAATTACATAGAAACCTGTACAATAATTACATTTTTTGTGACGGACGAGCAATTATCGACCTCTAAAATCAGTTCTACAGATCCGACCGGGGGGAATTATATATCAAAACATGCGGGAGACTTGAGAGAAAATAGTCATGACGTTTAAACGTGAACTTCCAAATGGTCTAGATGCACGTCGAAAAAAAAGACAGGGGGGGGGGGGGCAAAATGGCCCCCAGTGGGATTAGGGTTAAGCCACGTCTACGTAATTCCAATGATATGTGATTGAAGGTTTAAAGAAGATAAAAACAAACACAATTCATCAAATTTATTACATAAACTTGGACAATTAAAATGCAAGCAAGAAAAGTAAGTCTCTAATTCATTGGTAGTGTACTTTGAGGTCAAACTTTCATTAAAATTCTCTATAGTGGAATATGATTGATGTGATGAATAGACGTGTTCAGAGTTTGGTGGACATACATATTCATGTAATCTTATTAAATCAGTCCTTTATGTATCAATTTGAGCGTGTTGATTAAAAACATCATATGAAGCCATAAACACCACAAGTCAAAAGGACAACATCAAGACGGAAAATACATTACTAGTAAAGTAAACAACAATGACAACAACAAAGCTAAAAAATGTACCAAATATGTGGCAAATGTTGGAAAAACAACATCAACGAAACTTATTAATTAATCGATTAAGAAAGTAAGTTCACTTGGAGAAACGTATGGGTATAATCAATTTAGTGACATTTAAAAAAGTTTGCATCATAAAATTGTAATCTGCAGTGGAACGTCTCCGTGTTCAAATTATTATATGAAATTGTATCAATATGTTAATTAAAGTTAATGAAATGAACGTTGGAAATCACTGCGTTCAAGTCACTTGTTACAAGTTAGCTAAGTCTCTTCGGGAGTGTATGAGTTTTGTTATGGTTCCCCCGCCGGTTGCCTTCACTGCGATGAATATTCTCTCATCCATGGACCATGCGTGGGTCAATTTGCTGTTTGGTTTCCTGGCCTCAGCGAAAGCATCCCACAAGAGAAGTCTATTCACATCCGTGAGGTCCTCGTAGATGCTGATTCCCAATTTCTTTTCTTTCATTTTTTTTCCTATTCTACAGCAGAGCTAGCCGCTGCCCGTATGATGACAGTTTGACAATGATAAGCCAGTTCGTAATTAGACCAAGGAGCTTGGGTGACGCTAAGGGCGTAGTCCGATGTTCCATCAACTCAGATCAACGGGCATCAACGTACAGTTAAGTGTATGGTATCATGTCATATTACCGGATAAGTTTAGTTTGACAGCATAAAACAAACATTAGATGCATACAATCAAAGTGGAAAAAATACGAGCAGCTGCATGAACTCATAAAGAACACATTTGTTGTAAGGTATATTCAAGAATTTACCGATTTTTCCCCATATCAACTTTCTTGTGAAAAATCCAGGTGAATCATTTACACGCAATAATGCTACAAGGCGGGCGATAAGCATACCGCCCATTCGTACAATGTACCGTTTAAAATATCTATCTATCTATCTATCTATCTATCTATCTATCTATCTATCTATCTATCTATCTATCTATCTATCTATCTATCTATCTATCTAATCTATCTATCTATCTAATCTATATCTATCTATATAATTATATATCCAGCTATTGTATCTAAATCATACAGTATCTATATTATATAATTGAACGCATATGTTTTAGGACGCAATCGGAAGGAAAACAGACGGGATATATTTTTTTTCTACATGTAGCCGTCTTCAAAACAAGAAAGTCGGTAATCATTATCAATTTATATACATTGTGGATCACATAAACACAATTTTGTTTGCATTTGCTAATAAATGGAGAGAGAAATCAGTCGGCAAAAACTGTTTTTGCGTTGGATAGTGCAGCATTAAGCGGAATACGATAATACGTGCGTGCTAATACGCGCGTGCTATATAGCCAGGTCGAGCAAGGCTCGGTGAAATTATTGATCAATAAATATCATTACACATGAATAACACATTCTATCAAACCGGTTCTTGTTCTATGAAATAGTACATATTATGCTATTAACCTTGGATGGGGTGAATACAAAAACGATAGGCTGATTTTGATCCTGATCCAGATTTAAAAAACGTAAACAAATAATTCGCATTCAATTGCACGTGTGGCTCCTTTGATTCTCGCGATCGATGGAATCTGGTCGTAGACAGCAGTAATTACGCGCATGCGCAGATTTTAACTACGAACTGGCTTATTGGCCGCGACTTTGGGCGCACTCCTTCCCTGGGTGCATTCTGGCGGCATACGCGGTGACTTCTGTCGATAGCGCAGGGGGTCAGATCCACACCCAGTGAATCCTTTGTGATGCGACGAACCGTATCATCCGTGTTCTCTCCGTCGGTCTCGGGGACTCCAAAGAAGCGCAAGTTGTTTCTCAAGGAGTATTGTTCTGAGTCGTTGAGTTTGCTCTTCAGTCGATTGATTTCATTCAAGTCGCTTTCTCCTTTCTTTTTCAGGTCTGCGAGATATTTTTTGCAGCTATCAACTTGGCACTGCATCTCAATCATCTGACCGTCATGGGTTTCCAGGCGTCGATACAGCTCCTCAAACATTGCATCCAATGCCCTTTGTACAGTCTTGTTAATAGCTGAAAGAAGGTCTTCATCTTGAAGAATTTCTTTGATGAGGGCTTTTGTTGACCGTGTTGGTATAGCCATTGTCCAGTGTAGTGAACAGACTTAGAGTTGCAAAAGTAGTTTAAGTTGCACAATAGTCAATAGAAACTTTAAACTTTAGTGAGGAGTTTATTTGTAGCTTGTGAAACTTTAACAAGGCTTTATATAGGAGATAAGTCAGGCTATTATGTGTCCAGATAAAGATTATGTAATATTTTAAACTGAAAGTAACGCAATTTTGTTGATAATGCATATTTAAAAGGAATAGGGTACATTTCTTTCCAATCCATTATTAGTTCCACTACAATTGAGTTCCATTTTGTTGTGAAATTGAACTTGAATTATTTTATCAATGCATAATTTATGAATGAATTTACATATTTTAGTTTTCTTTTTCAACGTACTAATTAAATGTTCATGCTGATTCATATTTGATATAGGACCATTTTTAATAATGTGTTTCAATTGTATAGGAATGGCGGATATAACAGAATACAACTCCATAAAATTACAACGAATATGCTATTTTTTTACAAATTCATGATAACTAAAAAATGACCCATCATGGTTTAATAAATTAAACAACTATATTACGCCATTATTTATCCAATCGGACTTAAAAACAACCTTCCCATTTATTTGAATACATGAATTATTCCAAATTACTTGATTATGAATAAAACGATCTTTTGGGTTCTCAGAAAAAGTTAAATTACTCCAGGCTACTCAAATTTCTTTTATAAATGAGTTATCAATTTGTATGAATTGCTCTTTACTTTTCAAATTACAAGTCCAAAATAAGTCATTACCACTACTTAATAAGAATCGTAAATCATTCACTTTTTTATTTTCATACTGAACCTATGATAAGTTTAAATTTGAAGTTGGAATTTTTTTGTTTTTGTGTTTTAAAGAATTACTACCAGATTCACTTGTATCACGTTTTTCATTGAATTGTAATACTCATACCTATGCCACTAGAAATGCCGCAAATTTCCATTTACCTCCAGTACGAACTAATTTTTCTCATAAATTCATTTTCTTTAATTGTCCAATACTTTGGAATTCCTTTCTGAATTTATACAAAAATCGTGTTCATTGAAGTATTTTAAACGTAATTTAAAACAATATCTTAAAATTCTTTTTATGTTGTAGCTATACAAAATAAATCTTTTAAATTTATAGTATTTTAAAATATAATTCCAGGGTCAGCCGTTTATAAGGATTTATTTTCTTTCTGGCCGCCACCCACTCAAAATTGACCCTTTTTTATACTACTATAATGTAAATGATTGTAGTATTCATGTTTCAATTGTATCTTTGTATTTTTTATGAGTGAAATCAACTGGAAATTAAATGAAAATGAAATAATATTATTTGGGTAAATAACTATTTGAAATTAGTAGGCATATTAGATTCTGATCAATGTGATTTTTGTTTAAAGGGACAGGTCCACTTTTACAAAACGTCTGAACAGCTTCCAGTTGACGGATGGGGATCAATGTAACACGCACAAAAAAAATCAGAGCGAACAGCCCTCTAATTTGGATTCTATGAATGAAAAACGAATGCGTCCCTCCATTTAAACTATATATCCCGTCAATAAAGGAGTTCAACTGATTTAGCATAATATTACAACAATATAGTACTAATTCTCGTAGAGGTATTGTGAAGCCGACATTTGTTAACGTATTTCACGGAAAAAGATCTCAAAAAGAAAGAATATATAATTACATGTATAGTTTAACTGATGTTTGGGTATTTTGCTTGGTAAACGCTCACACTTTAGTACTTACGCGCGGGTCACGTAGCTAGCGCGGGTCACGTAGCGTTCATGCATACCGATCTGGCACTCCGTTAAATCTATGTACGAACTTACTCACCGGCCGAAAATACGTATGTACCTATTTAACCGACGTCACTCCGTTTATTAAGTTTTAGGTCTATAACTCCACGAAAAAGAGATTTCAAGCCCTAATTTTTTCAGGCATGCTATTTCATGACATTTCCTTTCATATAAGACAATAACCTCGCAACTTTTGAATTTTGGCTTGCAAAAGAGGATCTCTCCCTTTAAATAATGTTGAATCAATCGCACATTTGAGCCCATGCACCACACTTTCGGTCATAAGTCGCTATGGATCTTTAGTACATAGAGCCTCAAAATCATTAAAAATTGTCTCTGGGTGAACATTGCCACTTTACGGGATTTCATACTTACATATTTCATTTACATTCTCCGAAATTTGCCGGTCCTAATTCGAATTTGTTATACCATAAATAATGATTTCGCTCGATGTGTGAGAATTCCGTTCTGTATGATGCAAAACTTTAGAAGCGATTTTCTTTGTTGTTTAAGAAATAGCGAGGCTCTGGTCCACGTTATTAAATTGCATTTGTATGACCTTCAACACACTTATATGTATCAAATTATACATCATTTTAAACCTCAAATCCTAGAGAATTAAAAACACTACAAATCTCAATTTTTATATTTCCGACAATTAACCAAAAGTGTTAGAGGCGGACACATTTGTTCTGGGATTGCCCTGTAACACATCAATTTATATTACAATTTCAAGAACACACTTTAAATGACCAAATTATATTGACTCTGAATCCATTTATATTTGGGATTTTTGGAGGTAATTTCTGCCACTTGAATTTTGTTATTTTATACGCAAAATATTATATATTATCTACAAAGTGTAAAAATGGTAGATTATAATTTAAATTATTGAAGAAACAGTTGAAACATAATTACGACCTTGAACGAATAATTTATTTAAAACACGACAAATTTGTTTTATTTCTTGATAAATGGAGAGATGTACAATTATTTAAATTTATTATGATATGTATCAAGTATATTACGTTGTTGACATCACATACAGTATTTTGTATGTTGTACTTATAATATTTGTGTTAACTTACTTTGATAAATCTTAAATAAATTTTATAAAAAAAAAACATTTAAATGGTTGAATGGATGTTCCATTTTTGCTATTTTGGAAAACAGACCTTGCGGTGGTTAATTGACCGTTACAAGTCATGCATGAATGGTTTCTCATGGATACCATGCTAATATCGGAGAGGGTTATTTTATCCTTAATTTAATATACAATAACATAAATTTTATCGTTAAAAATAAGAGATATGTTGTCTTGAATAATTGTCCAGTTTCTTTTTGTGCGGAGTATACATACCAATGCTCACTTTGATTTCGTCATTGGTTGGTAAATTTCACAAAAATCGCATTAAATGTAGTCATTTGTAACAGATTAGTGTCAATTCAATTCAAGTTCGTCGTCCACAGATGTGTACAGCAACTGTGACAATTGAATGTAAATTGTAATGGACGATAAAGTATGACAAATTTCTAAATTGATTAGAACTTTATTTGAAATTGAGGAAAATTTAAACAAGATTAAATAGAAATTGACATTCCAGACGACTCGTCAAAGAATTGAAGTGAAAATTTAACAAATTGAACGACAAAACTGTGAACATGGACTGTGAAATGCATAGTTAGCATTTTGAAAAAATAAATCGGTTTGAAAATCTTTGTTGGTAACTGCTGTGAATTCTTGTTTCAAACAAGGTATATTATATACATATATAACCAATTCATCTTAAGTCAAGACTAACTAGTTTTCATGAATAGTCCGCTTTCCATACGCAAGAAACTATAATGTATATCATTAAAATGTTACAATGTCACCAAAGATGGCGACAATTGGCGGCCGTCGGGTGTTTCCAAAGTCTACAGAAGGTTCGAACTTGATAAATCTACATTTTATAATTATGCTCACGTGAACAATTTACCTAGTTATCACGTATCAAGTACGTCTATACACAATAATACTACTTTTAGAGATGCGATAAGGTTGCTTTATTGAAGATATTGATAAACTTTGTACAGAGTTATTCGTGCGTTTGTAATCTTCTTCATAGGCAATCGTACCTTTAAATTTGCACAATAATAAAATAGGGCTACTAAACGCTGTACAGAGGTGATTTAGATTTTGTCTGATATCTAATTTCGCTGGTAAAATGAATTTTGTATTATAATCAGGAAATCTGACTTTATACGTGATTACCTGTAATAATGTTGGTGGACTGGATGATATTTGCGACTACATTCACATGCCATGTAAAAAAAGTATAAGTGGGGCCATATAAATTATTACTCTGGGTTAAAATAGAATGAATTACAGCAACCTATTATGGAACGACTGTTTGATAATTCGTAATAAATTAATTGTGTTGGACACGATTGACTTGATTTAGTTTTATCTCTAGTATACGTTAAAAGAGATAGAGATACAAACTTCACTCATGGAGGGCCTACAATTTCGGAAATCGTATTTGAGAACTATTGCTCATTCCTGTGATGTATTGTGTTCTCTATATTGTCTTGAAGAAGTTAATGAGACATACAGTAATAAGTCTCGCTTAAGACAGTCTAAAAGGGTAGTTTAGTTTTGGTAGAGAGGGCGCTGCACATCACAATTTTCTTGTGACGTAATGAAAAACTGAGTGCCAAATTTGACATAACATGCAATTTTAATGGCAGAATAACTTTATTTGGTCAAAATCGACCCAGAAACGGCTGAAATATCAATAAATATATCTGATCTTATAATTATTTGGGGCCCAAATAATTAGATGATTTTTCGTAAGTAGTGATTAGCAAAACAAAAAAATATTTGCCAAATCACCACATTTCGTGTATAAAGACATAGACTATACGGTAAACTTATTAAGGTCAATTTATCAGGTGGCGTTGCATGGACAAAATGATTGGGGCATACCTTATGTAATATTTATTTTTCCTTGTCCTTTTTCAATTTTTTTTTTCCCCTGGAGTGTATCATTGTTTTTGTCCAATTTTTTTTAGGCATGTGCCCCCCCCCCCTCCGTAGCTACGCTTCTACACGTACCATACTGTTTAAACCTTTACTTACGTTATTACAAAAAATGGTACGTGTATCCCGTATGATTGACATTTTATCCATGTTTGTGAATTGTGAATCAACATAACTCACGTTAATGAAGTGTTGATTTCCTTAAAAATGTTTGTGCGCTAAATACAAATGTAAATGAAAATATATTTAAATATAATACAGCTTTGACAAACATGTTTACATTGGCCGTTGAATGGTTCTAATGATAATACAATGGTGTTGCCTGTGAATTTAATTTAATTTCGTAAGTAATGATTAACAAAATAAAAGAATATTATCCAAATCACCACATATTACGTGTATAAATACACACGATATTAAAATGTGAGCATATGGGTTCTAGGACTACTACCCCCTGGCCTGGACAACCACCCCCCGGACGATTACCCCCCCCCCCCCGGACAACTACCCACTAGGACAATTACCCCCCGGAAAACTACCACCCGGACAATAACGAACCTAGGACAATTACCCATCAAGACAATTACCCCCAAGACAACTACCCCGCAAGACAATTAGCCCCAAGACAACTACCACCCAAGACAATTACCCCCCAAGACATTTACCCCCCGGGCAACTACCCCCGGGAAAACTACCCCCGGACAACTACCGGCCGGATTATTACCCCCGGACAACTACCCCCGGATAGCTACCCCCGGACAACTACCCCCCGGTTTACAACCCCCAGGACAACTACCCCCCGGATGATTACCCACGACGACAATTGCCCCCCGGACAAGTACCCCTGGAATCTTACCCCCTACAAAACTACCACCAGGATAATTCCCCCGTCCTCACTAAAGTTTAAAGTTTCTATTGACTATTGTGCAACTTAAACTACTTTTGCAACTCTAAGTCTGTTCACTACACTGGACAATGGCTATACCAACACGGTCAACAAAAGCCCTCATCAAAGAAATTCTTCAAGATGAAGACCTTCTTTCAGCTATTAACAAGACTGTACAAAGGGCATTGGATGCAATGTTTGAGGAGCTGTATCGACGCCTGGTAACCCATGACGGTCTACCATAAAATGTTACAATGTCACCAAAGATGGCGACAATTGGCGGCCGTCGGGTGTTTCCAAAGTCTACAGAAGGTTCGAACTTGATAAATCTACATTTTATAATTATGCTCACGTGAACAATTTACCTAGTTATCACGTATCAAGTACGTCTATACACAATAATACTACTTTTAAAGATGCGATAAGGTTGCTTTATTGAAGATATTGATAAACTTTGTACAGAGTTATTCGTGCGTTTGTAATCTTCTTCATAGGCAATCGTACCTTTAAATTTGCACAATAATAAAATAGGCCTACTAAACGCTGTACAGAGGTGATTTAGATTTTGTCTGATATCTAATTTCGCTGGTAAAATGAATGTTGTATTATAATCAGGAAAACTGACTTCATACGTGATTACCTGTAATAATGTTGGTGGACTGGATGATATTTGCGACTACATTCACATGCCATGTAAAAAAAGTATAAGTGGGGCCATATAAATTATTACTCTGGGTTAAAATAGAATGAATTACAACAACCTATTATGGAACGACTGTTTGATAATTCGTAATAAATTAATTGTGTTGGACACGATTGACTTGATTTAGTTTTATCTCTAGTATACGTTAAAAGAGATAGAGATACAAACTTCACTCATGGAGGGCCTACAATTTCGGAAATCGTATTTGAGAACTATTGCTCATTCCTGTGATGTATTGTGTTCTCTATATTGTCTTGAAGAAGTTAATGAGACATACAGTAATAAGTCTCGCTTAAGACAGTCTAAAAGTGTAGTTTAGTTTTGGTAGAGAGGGCGCTGCACATCACAATTTTCTTGTGACTTAATGAAAAACTGAGTGCCAAATTTGACAGAACATGCAATTTTAATGGCAGAATAACTTTATTTGGTCAAAATCGACCCAGAAACGGCTGAAATATCAATAAATATATCTGATCTTATAATTATTTGGGGCCCAAATAATTAGATGATTTTTCGTAAGTAGTGATTAGCAAAACAAAAAAAATATTTGCCAAATCACCACATTTCGTGTATAAAGAAATACTATTTTGAAATAGGAGCACAGAGATCATTATAGGGCAAGTTGAGAGTCTAATGAGTGTCTCAATCAAGTAATTCACGAATGACCCAAGTTTTGTTCTCGAAACTGTGGTGGTAAGTGATATGAATTCATATTTCAAACAAGGTTCATGTAAAAATAAATTCATCTCACATCAAGAACAACGAGTCGTCATGGTGAGTCTTCATTCCATCTACATGAATTGATAATCTTTATACAGTTTTATTCGTGCTAAATCAATCGTGTTTATTGGCAGACATATCATATCTAACACTTGACAATCTACATTTATGAAGTGGGCCTTCTTATTGGTGTACACAGGTCATTTATCAATAAATATATCTGATCTTATAATTATTTGGGGCCCAGATAATTAGATGATTTTTTCTAAAAATTAAAAAGAATGCTTGCACTTTTACAGAAATGTTCAAAAGCTTTTTTTAAATAGTTATTGATGATCTCTCTATTTAATCATTGTTTCAATAAAACATCACATATATACCTAATTTGGTATCAAAAAAGGTTGAAACCAATGTCTGTTAAAAAGGGCCCTCTTGTGTTTCAATGGCTTTTAAAAAAAATGCTAATGGGCTTTTTACTTAGTCGTTTGTAATTTGTAATACATTTCGAGCATGATGGAGTTATAACCATATAGTTAATAATGTTATTGTCCAGGTTTGGTTACTTCAGTTCAGCCTAACCCAAACAATACTACCCCTTTAAACTTATTAAGGTCAGTTTATCAAGTGGCGTTGCATGGACAAAATGATTGGGGCATACCTTATGTAATATTTATTTTTCCTTGTCCTTTTTCAATTTTCTTTTCCCCCTGGAGTGTATCATTGTTTTTGCCCAATTGTTTGGAGGCATGTGCCCCCCCCCCCCCCCCCCTCCGTAGCTACGCTTCTACACGTACCATACTGTTTAAACCTTTACTTACGTTATTACAAAAAATGGTACGTGTATCCCGTATGATTGACATTTTATCCATGTTTGTGAATTGTGAATCAACATAACTCACGTTAATGAAGTGTTGATTTCCTTTAAAATGTTTGTGCGCTAAATACAAATGTAAATGAAAATATATTTAAATATAATACAGCTTTGACAATCATGTTTACATTGGCCGTTGAATGGTTCTAATGATAATACAATGGTGTTGCCTGTGAATTTAATTTAATTTCGTAAGTAATGATTAACAAAATACAAGAATATTATCCAAATCACCACATATTACGTGTATAAATACACACGATATTAAAATGTGAGCATATGGGTTCTAGGACTACTACCCCCTGGCCTGGACAACCACCCCCCGGACGATTACCCCCCCCCCCCCGGACAACTACCCCCTAGGACAATTACCCCCCGGAAAACTACCACCCGGACAATTACCCACCTAAGACAATTACCCATCAAGACAATTGCCCCCAAGACAACTACCCACTAGGACAATTACCCCCCGGAAAACTACCACCCGGACAATTACCCACCTAGGACAATTACCCATCAAGACAATTACCAATAAGACAACTACCCCGCAAGACAATTAGCCCCAAGACAACTACCACCCTAGACAATTACCCCCCAAGACATTTACCCCCGGGCAACTACCCCCGGGAAAACTACCCCCGGACAACTACCGGCCGGATTATTACCCCCGGACAACTACCCCCGGATAGCTGCCCCCGGACAACTACCCCCCGGATTATAACCCCCAGGACAACTACCCCCCGGATGATTACCCACGACGACAATTGCCCCCCGGACAAGTACCCCTGGAATCTTACCCCCTACACAACTACCACCAGGATAATTCCCCCGTCCTCACTAAAGTTTAAAGTTTCTATTGACTATTGTGCAACTTAAACTACTTTTGCAACTCTAAGTCTGCTCACTACACTGGACAATGGCTATATCAACACGGTCAACAAAAGCCCTCATCAAAGAAATTCTTCAAGATGAAGTCCTTCTTTCAGCTATTAACAAGACTGTACAAAGGGCATTGGATGCAATGTTTGAGGAGCTGTATCGACGCCTGGAAACCCATGACGGTCTACCATAAAATGTTACAATGTCACCAAAGATGGCGACAATTGGCGGCCGTCGGGTGTTTCCAAAGTCTACAGAAGGTTCGAACTTGATAAATCTACATTTTATAATTATGCTCACGTGAACAATTTACCTAGTTATCACGTATCAAGTACGTCTATACACAATAATAATACTTTTAAAGATGCGATAAGGTTGCTTTATTGAAGATATTGATAAACTTTGTACAGAGTTATTCGTGCGTTTGTAATCTTCTTCATAGGCAATCGTACCTTTAAATTTGCACAATAATAAAATAGGCCTACTAAACGCTGTACAGAGGTGATTTAGATTTTGTCTGATATCTAATTTCGCTGGTAAAATGAATTTTGTATTATAATCAGGAAATCTGACTTTATACGTGATTACCTGTAATAATGTTGGTGGACTGGATGATATTTGCGACTACATTCACATGCCATGTAAAAAAAGTATAAGTGGGGCCATATAAATTATTACTCTGGGTTAAAATAGAATGAATTACAACAACCTATTATGGAACGACTGTTTGATAATTCGTAATAAATAAATTGTGTTGGACACGATTGACTTGATTTAGTTTTATCTCTAGTATACGTTAAAAGAGATAGAGATACAAACTTCACTCATGGAGGGCCTACAATTTCGGAAATCGTATTTGAGAACTATTGCTCATTCCTGTGATGTATTGTGTTCTCTATATTGTCTTGAAGAAGTTAATGAGACATACAGTAATAAGTCTCGCTTAAGACAGTCTAAAAGGGTAGTTTAGTTTTGGTAGAGAGGGCGCTGCACATCACAATTTTCTTGTGACGTAATGAAAAACTGAGTGCCAAATTTGACATAACATGCAATTTTAATGGCAGAATAACTTTATTTGGTCAAAATCGACCCAGAAACGGCTGAAATATCAATAAATATATCTGATCTTATAATTATTTGGGGCCCAAATAATTAGATGATTTTTCGTAAGTAGTGATTAGCAAAACAAAAAAATATTTGCCAAATCACCACATTTCGTGTATAAAGACATAGACTATACGGTAAACTTATTAAGGTCAATTTATCAGGTGGCGTTGCATGGACAAAATGATTGGGGCATACCTTATGTAATATTTATTTTTCCTTGTCCTTTTTCAATTTTTTTTTTCCCCTGGAGTGTATCATTGTCTTTGTCCAATTTTTTTTAGGCATGTGCCCCCCCCCCCCCCCCTCCGTAGCTACGCTTCTACACGTACCATACTGTTTAAACCTTTACTTACGTTATTACAAAAAATGGTACGTGTATCCCGTATGATTGACATTTTATCCATGTTTGTGAATTGTGAATCAACATAACTCACGTTAATGAAGTGTTGATTTCCTTAAAAATGTTTGTGCGCTAAATACAAATGTAAATGAAAATATATTTAAATATAATACAGCTTTGACAATCATGTTTACATTGGCCGTTGAATGGTTCTAATGATAATACAATGGTGTTGCCTGTGAATTTAATTTAATTTCGTAAGTAATGATTAACAAAATACAAGAATATTATCCAAATCACCACATATTACGTGTATAAATACACACGATATTAAAATGTGAGCATATGGGTTCTAGGACTACTACCCCCTGGCCTGGACAACCACCCCCCGGACGATTACCCCCCCCCCCCCCGGACAACTACCCACTAGGACAATTACCCCCCGGAAAACTACCACCCGGACAATTACCCACCTAGGACAATTACCCATCAAGACAATTACCCCCAAGACAACTACCCCGCAAGACAATTAGCCCCAAGACAACTACCACCCAAGACAATTACCCCCCAAGACATTTACCCCCCGGGCAACTACCCCCGGGAAAACTACCCCCGGACAACTACCGGCCGGATTATTACCCCCGGACAACTACCCCCGGATAGCTACCCCCGGACAACTACCCCCCGGTTTACAACCCCCAGGACAACTACCCCCCGGATGATTACCCACGACGACAATTGCCCCCCGGACAAGTACCCCTGGAATCTTACCCCCTACAAAACTACCACCAGGATAATTCCCCCGTCCTCACTAAAGTTTAAAGTTTCTATTGACTATTGTGCAACTTAAACTACTTTTGCAACTCTAAGTCTGTTCACTACACTGGACAATGGCTATACCAACACGGTCAACAAAAGCCCTCATCAAAGAAATTCTTCAAGATGAAGACCTTCTTTCAGCTATTAACAAGACTGTACAAAGGGCATTGGATGCAATGTTTGAGGAGCTGTATCGACGCCTGGAAACCCATGACGGTCTACCATAAAATGTTACAATGTCACCAAAGATGGCGACAATTGGCGGCCGTCGGGTGTTTCCAAAGTCTACAGAAGGTTCGAACTTGATAAATCTACATTTTATAATTATGCTCACGTGAACAATTTACCTAGTTATCACGTATCAAGTACGTCTATACACAATAATACTACTTTTAAAGATGCGATAAGGTTGCTTTATTGAAGATATTGATAAACTTTGTACAGAGTTATTCGTGCGTTTGTAATCTTCTTCATAGGCAATCGTACCTTTAAATTTGCACAATAATAAAATAGGCCTACTAAACGCTGTACAGAGGTGATTTAGATTTTGTCTGATATCTAATTTCGCTGGTAAAATGAATGTTGTATTATAATCAGGAAAACTGACTTCATACGTGATTACCTGTAATAATGTTGGTGGACTGGATGATATTTGCGACTACATTCACATGCCATGTAAAAAAAGTATAAGTGGGGCCATATAAATTATTACTCTGGGTTAAAATAGAATGAATTACAACAACCTATTATGGAACGACTGTTTGATAATTCGTAATAAATTAATTGTGTTGGACACGATTGACTTGATTTAGTTTTATCTCTAGTATACGTTAAAAGAGATAGAGATACAAACTTCACTCATGGAGGGCCTACAATTTCGGAAATCGTATTTGAGAACTATTGCTCATTCCTGTGATGTATTGTGTTCTCTATATTGTCTTGAAGAAGTTAATGAGACATACAGTAATAAGTCTCGCTTAAGACAGTCTAAAAGTGTAGTTTAGTTTTGGTAGAGAGGGCGCTGCACATCACAATTTTCTTGTGACTTAATGAAAAACTGAGTGCCAAATTTGACAGAACATGCAATTTTAATGGCAGAATAACTTTATTTGGTCAAAATCGACCCAGAAACGGCTGAAATATCAATAAATATATCTGATCTTATAATTATTTGGGGCCCAAATAATTAGATGATTTTTCGTAAGTAGTGATTAGCAAAACAAAAAAAATATTTGCCAAATCACCACATTTCGTGTATAAAGAAATACTATTTTGAAATAGGAGCACAGAGATCATTATAGGGCAAGTTGAGAGTCTAATGAGTGTCTCAATCAAGTAATTCACGAATGACCCAAGTTTTGTTCTCGAAACTGTGGTGGTAAGTGATATGAATTCATATTTCAAACAAGGTTCATGTAAAAATAAATTCATCTCACATCAAGAACAACGAGTCGTCATGGTGAGTCTTCATTCCATCTACATGAATTGATAATCTTTATACAGTTTTATTCGTGCTAAATCAATCGTGTTTATTGGCAGACATATCATATCTAACACTTGACAATCTACATTTATGAAGTGGGCCTTCTTATTGGTGTACACAGGTCATTTATCAATAAATATATCTGATCTTATAATTATTTGGGGCCCAGATAATTAGATGATTTTTTCTAAAAATTAAAAAGAATGCTTGCACTTTTACAGAAATGTTCAAAAGCTTTTTTTAAATAGTTATTGATGATCTCTCTATTTAATCATTGTTTCAATAAAACATCACATATATACCTAATTTGGTATCAAAAAAGGTTGAAACCAATGTCTGTTAAAAAGGGCCCTCTTGTGTTTCAATGGCTTTTAAAAAAAATGCTAATGGGCTTTTTACTTAGTCGTTTGTAATTTGTAATACATTTCGAGCATGATGGAGTTATAACCATATAGTTAATAATGTTATTGTCCAGGTTTGGTTACTTCAGTTCAGCCTAACCCAAACAATACTACCCCTTTAAACTTATTAAGGTCAGTTTATCAAGTGGCGTTGCATGGACAAAATGATTGGGGCATACCTTATGTAATATTTATTTTTCCTTGTCCTTTTTCAATTTTCTTTTCCCCCTGGAGTGTATCATTGTTTTTGCCCAATTTTTTGGAGGCATGTGCCCCCCCCCCCCCCCCTCCGTAGCTACGCTTCTACACGTACCATACTGTTTAAACCTTTACTTACGTTATTACAAAAAATGGTACGTGTATCCCGTATGATTGACATTTTATCCATGTTTGTGAATTGTGAATCAACATAACTCACGTTAATGAAGTGTTGATTTCCTTTAAAATGTTTGTGCGCTAAATACAAATGTAAATGAAAATATATTTAAATATAATACAGCTTTGACAATCATGTTTACATTGGCCGTTGAATGGTTCTAATGATAATACAATGGTGTTGCCTGTGAATTTAATTTAATTTCGTAAGTAATGATTAACAAAATACAAGAATATTATCCAAATCACCACATATTACGTGTATAAATACACACGATATTAAAATGTGAGCATATGGGTTCTAGGACTACTACCCCCTGGCCTGGACAACCACCCCCCGGACGATTACCCCCCCCCCCCCCCCCCCCACCCCCCGGACAACTACCCCCTAGGACAATTACCCCCCGGAAAACTACCACCCGGACAATTACCCACCTAAGACAATTACCCATCAAGACAATTGCCCCCAAGACAACTACCCACTAGGACAATTACCCCCCGGAAAACTACCACCCGGACAATTACCCACCTAGGACAATTACCCATCAAGACAATTACCCCCAAGACAACTACCCCGCAAGACAATTAGCCCCAAGACAACTACCACCCAAGACAATTACCCCCCAAGACATTTACCCCCCGGGCAACTACCCCCGGGAAAACTACCCCCGGACAACTACCGGCCGGATTATTACCCCCGGACAACTACCCCCGGATAGCTACCCCCGGACAACTACCCCCCGGTTTACAACCCCCAGGACAACTACCCCCCGGATGATTACCCACGACGACAATTGCCCCCCGGACAAGTACCCCTGGAATCTTACCCCCTACAAAACTACCACCAGGATAATTCCCCCGTCCTCACTAAAGTTTAAAGTTTCTATTGACTATTGTGCAACTTAAACTACTTTTGCAACTCTAAGTCTGTTCACTACACTGGACAATGGCTATACCAACACGGTCAACAAAAGCCCTCATCAAAGAAATTCTTCAAGATGAAGACCTTCTTTCAGCTATTAACAAGACTGTACAAAGGGCATTGGATGCAATGTTTGAGGAGCTGTATCGACGCCTGGAAACCCATGACGGTCTACCATAAAATGTTACAATGTCACCAAAGATGGCGACAATTGGCGGCCGTCGGGTGTTTCCAAAGTCTACAGAAGGTTCGAACTTGATAAATCTACATTTTATAATTATGCTCACGTGAACAATTTACCTAGTTATCACGTATCAAGTACGTCTATACACAATAATACTACTTTTAAAGATGCGATAAGGTTGCTTTATTGAAGATATTGATAAACTTTGTACAGAGTTATTCGTGCGTTTGTAATCTTCTTCATAGGCAATCGTACCTTTAAATTTGCACAATAATAAAATAGGCCTACTAAACGCTGTACAGAGGTGATTTAGATTTTGTCTGATATCTAATTTCGCTGGTAAAATGAATGTTGTATTATAATCAGGAAAACTGACTTCATACGTGATTACCTGTAATAATGTTGGTGGACTGGATGATATTTGCGACTACATTCACATGCCATGTAAAAAAAGTATAAGTGGGGCCATATAAATTATTACTCTGGGTTAAAATAGAATGAATTACAACAACCTATTATGGAACGACTGTTTGATAATTCGTAATAAATTAATTGTGTTGGACACGATTGACTTGATTTAGTTTTATCTCTAGTATACGTTAAAAGAGATAGAGATACAAACTTCACTCATGGAGGGCCTACAATTTCGGAAATCGTATTTGAGAACTATTGCTCATTCCTGTGATGTATTGTGTTCTCTATATTGTCTTGAAGAAGTTAATGAGACATACAGTAATAAGTCTCGCTTAAGACAGTCTAAAAGTGTAGTTTAGTTTTGGTAGAGAGGGCGCTGCACATCACAATTTTCTTGTGACTTAATGAAAAACTGAGTGCCAAATTTGACAGAACATGCAATTTTAATGGCAGAATAACTTTATTTGGTCAAAATCGACCCAGAAACGGCTGAAATATCAATAAATATATCTGATCTTATAATTATTTGGGGCCCAAATAATTAGATGATTTTTCGTAAGTAGTGATTAGCAAAACAAAAAAAAATATTTGCCAAATCACCACATTTCGTGTATAAAGAAATACTATTTTGAAATAGGAGCACAGAGATCATTATAGGGCAAGTTGAGAGTCTAATGAGTGTCTCAATCAAGTAATTCACGAATGACCCAAGTTTTGTTCTCGAAACTGTGGTGGTAAGTGATATGAATTCATATTTCAAACAAGGTTCATGTAAAAATAAATTCATCTCACATCAAGAACAACGAGTCGTCATGGTGAGTCTTCATTCCATCTACATGAATTGATAATCTTTATACAGTTTTATTCGTGCTAAATCAATCGTGTTTATTGGCAGACATATCATATCTAACACTTGACAATCTACATTTATGAAGTGGGCCTTCTTATTGGTGTACACAGGTCATTTATCAATAAATATATCTGATCTTATAATTATTTGGGGCCCAGATAATTAGATGATTTTTTCTAAAAATTAAAAAGAATGCTTGCACTTTTACAGAAATGTTCAAAAGCTTTTTTTAAATAGTTATTGATGATCTCTCTATTTAATCATTGTTTCAATAAAACATCACATATATACCTAATTTGGTATCAAAAAAGGTTGAAACCAATGTCTGTTAAAAAGGGCCCTCTTGTGTTTCAATGGCTTTTAAAAAAAATGCTAATGGGCTTTTTACTTAGTCGTTTGTAATTTGTAATACATTTCGAGCATGATGGAGTTATAACCATATAGTTAATAATGTTATTGTCCAGGTTTGGTTACTTCAGTTCAGCCTAACCCAAACAATACTACCCCTTTAAACTTATTAAGGTCAGTTTATCAAGTGGCGTTGCATGGACAAAATGATTGGGGCATACCTTATGTAATATTTATTTTTCCTTGTCCTTTTTCAATTTTCTTTTCCCCCTGGAGTGTATCATTGTTTTTGCCCAATTTTTTGGAGGCATGTGCCCCCCCCCCCCCTCCGTAGCTACGCTTCTACACGTACCATACTGTTTAAACCTTTACTTACGTTATTACAAAAAATGGTACGTGTATCCCGTATGATTGACATTTTATCCATGTTTGTGAATTGTGAATCAACATAACTCACGTTAATGAAGTGTTGATTTCCTTTAAAATGTTTGTGCGCTAAATACAAATGTAAATGAAAATATATTTAAATATAATACAGCTTTGACAATCATGTTTACATTGGCCGTTGAATGGTTCTAATGATAATACAATGGTGTTGCCTGTGAATTTAATTTAATTTCGTAAGTAATGATTAACAAAATACAAGAATATTATCCAAATCACCACATATTACGTGTATAAATACACACGATATTAAAATGTGAGCATATGGGTTCTAGGACTACTACCCCCTGGCCTGGACAACCACCCCCCGGACGATTACCCCCCCCCCCCCCCACCCCCCGGACAACTACCCCCTAGGACAATTACCCCCCGGAAAACTACCACCCGGACAATTACCCACCTAAGACAATTACCCATCAAGACAATTGCCCCCAAGACAACTACCCACTAGGACAATTACCCCCCGGAAAACTACCACCCGGACAATTACCCACCTAGGACAATTACCCATCAAGACAATTACCAATAAGACAACTACCCCGCAAGACAATTAGCCCCAAGACAACTACCACCCAAGACAATTACCCCCCAAGACATTTACCCCCGGGCAACTACCCCCGGGAAAACTACCCCCGGACAACTACCGGCCGGATTATTACCCCCGGACAACTACCCCCGGATAGCTGCCCCCGGACAACTACCCCCCGGATTATAACCCCCAGGACAACTACCCCCCGGATGATTACCCACGACGACAATTGCCCCCCGGACAAGTACCCCTGGAATCTTACCCCCTACACAACTACCACCAGGATAATTCCCCCGTCCTCACTAAAGTTTAAAGTTTCTATTGACTATTGTGCAACTTAAACTACTTTTGCAACTCTAAGTCTGCTCACTACACTGGACAATGGCTATATCAACACGGTCAACAAAAGCCCTCATCAAAGAAATTCTTCAAGATGAAGACCTTCTTTCAGCTATTAACAAGACTGTACAAAGGGCATTGGATGCAATGTTTGAGGAGCTGTATCGACGCCTGGAAACCCATGACGGTCTACCATAAAATGTTACAATGTCACCAAAGATGGCGACAATTGGCGGCCGTCGGGTGTTTCCAAAGTCTACAGAAGGTTCGAACTTGATAAATCTACATTTTATAATTATGCTCACGTGAACAATTTACCTAGTTATCACGTATCAAGTACGTCTATACACAATAATAATACTTTTAAAGATGCGATAAGGTTGCTTTATTGAAGATATTGATAAACTTTGTACAGAGTTATTCGTGCGTTTGTAATCTTCTTCATAGGCAATCGTACCTTTAAATTTGCACAATAATAAAATAGGCCTACTAAACGCTGTACAGAGGTGATTTAGATTTTGTCTGATATCTAATTTCGCTGGTAAAATGAATTTTGTATTATAATCAGGAAATCTGACTTTATACGTGATTACCTGTAATAATGTTGGTGGACTGGATGATATTTGCGACTACATTCACATGCCATGTAAAAAAAGTATAAGTGGGGCCATATAAATTATTACTCTGGGTTAAAATAGAATGAATTACAACAACCTATTATGGAACGACTGTTTGATAATTCGTAATAAATTAATTGTGTTGGACACGATTGACTTGATTTAGTTTTATCTCTAGTATACGTTAAAAGAGATAGAGATACAAACTTCACTCATGGAGGGCCTACAATTTCGGAAATCGTATTTGAGAACTATTGCTCATTCCTGTGATGTATTGTGTTCTCTATATTGTCTTGAAGAAGTTAATGAGACATACAGTAATAAGTCTCGCTTAAGACAGTCTAAAAGGGTAGTTTAGTTTTGGCAGAGAGGGCGCTGCACATCACAATTTTCTTGTGACGTAATGAAAAACTGAGTGCCAAATTTGACAGAACATGCAATTTTAATGGCAGAATAACTTTATTTGGTCAAAATCGACCCAGAAACGGCTGAAATATCAATAAATATATCTGATCTTATAATTATTTGGGGCCCAAATAATTAGATGATTTTTCGTAAGTAGTGATTAGCAAAACAAAAAAATATTTGCCAAATCACCACATTTCGTGTATAAAGACATAGACTATACGGTAAACTTATTAAGGTCAATTTATCAGGTGGCGTTGCATGGACAAAATGATTGGGGCATACCTTATGTAATATTTATTTTTCCTTGTCCTTTTTCAATTTTTTTTTCCCCTGGAGTGTATCATTGTTTTTGTCCAATTTTTTTGAGGCATGTGCCCCCCCCCCCTCCGTAGCTACGCTACTACACGTACCATACTGTTTAAACCTTTACTTACGTTATTACAAAAAATGGTACGTGTATCCCGTATGATTGACATTTTATCCCATGTTTGTGAATTGTGAATCAACATAACTCACGTTAATGAAGTGTTGATTTCCTTTAAAATGTTTGTGCGCTAAATACAAATGTAAATTAAAATATATTTAAATATAATACAGCTTTGACAATCATGTTTACATTGGCCGTTGAATGGTTCTAATGATAATACAATGGTGTTGCCTGTGAATTTAATTTAATTTCGTAAGTAATGATTAACAAAATAAAAGAATATTATCCAAATCACCACATATTACGTATATAAATACACACGATATTAAAATGTGAGCACATGGGTTCTAGGACTACTACCCCCTGGCCTGGACAACCACCCCCCGGACGATTACACCCCCCCCCGGACAACTACCCCCTAGGACAATTACCCCCCGGAAAACTACCACCCGGACAATTACCCACCTTCTTCATCTTCTTCATAGGCAATGGTACCTTTAAATTTGCACAATAATAAAATAGGCCTACTAAACGCTGTACAGAGGTGATTTAGATTTTGTCTGATATCTAATTTCGCTGGTAAAATGAATTTTGTATTATAATCAGGAAATCTGACTTTATACGTGATTACCTGTAATAATGTTGGTGGACTGGATGATATTTGCGACTACATTCACATGCCATGTAAAAAAAGTATAAGTGGGGCCATATCAATTATTACTCTGGGTTAAAATAGAATGAATTACAACAACCTATTATGGAACGACTGTTTGATAATTCGTAATAAATTAATTGTGTTGGACACGATTGACTTGATTTAGTTTTATCTCTAGTATACGTTAAAAGAGATAGAGATACAAACTTCACTCATGGAGGGCCTACAATTTCGGAAATCGTATTTGAGAACTATTGCTCATTCCTGTGATGTATTGTGTTCTCTATATTGTCTTGAAGAAGTTAATGAGACATACAGTAATAAGTCTCGCTTAAGACAGTCTAAAAGGGTAGTTTAGTTTTGGTAGAGAGGGCGCTGCACATCACAATTTTCTTGTGACGTAATGAAAAACTGAGTGCCAAATTTGACAGAACATGCAATTTTAATGGCAGAATAACTTTATTTGGTCAAAATCGACCCAGAAACGGCTGAAATATCAATAAATATATCTGATCTTATAATTATTTGGGGCCCAAATAATTAGATGATTTTTCGTAAGTAGTGATTAGCAAAACAAAAAAATATTTGCCAAATCACCACATTTCGTGTATAAAGACATAGACTATACGGTAAACTTATTAAGGTCAATTTATCAGGTGGCGTTGCATGGACAAAATGATTGGGGCATACCTTATGTAATATTTATTTTTCCTTGTCCTTTTTCAATTTTTTTTTCCCCTGGAGTGTATCATTGTTTTTGTCCAATTTTTTTGAGGCATGTGCCCCCCCCCCCTCCGTAGCTACGCTACTACACGTACCATACTGTTTAAACCTTTACTTACGTTATTACAAAAAATGGTACGTGTATCCCGTATGATTGACATTTTATCCCATGTTTGTGAATTGTGAATCAACATAACTCACGTTAATGAAGTGTTGATTTCCTTTAAAATGTTTGTGCGCTAAATACAAATGTAAATTAAAATATATTTAAATATAATACAGCTTTGACAATCATGTTTACATTGGCCGTTGAATGGTTCTAATGATAATACAATGGTGTTGCCTGTGAATTTAATTTAATTTCGTAAGTAATGATTAACAAAATAAAAGAATATTATCCAAATCACCACATATTACGTATATAAATACACACGATATTAAAATGTGAGCACATGGGTTCTAGGACTACTACCCCCTGGCCTGGACAACCACCCCCCGGACGATTACACCCCCCCCCGGACAACTACCCCCTAGGACAATTACCCCCCGGAAAACTACCACCCGGACAATTACCCACCTTCTTCATCTTCTTCATAGGCAATGGTACCTTTAAATTTGCACAATAATAAAATAGGCCTACTAAACGCTGTACAGAGGTGATTTAGATTTTGTCTGATATCTAATTTCGCTGGTAAAATGAATTTTGTATTATAATCAGGAAATCTGACTTTATACGTGATTACCTGTAATAATGTTGGTGGACTGGATGATATTTGCGACTACATTCACATGCCATGTAAAAAAAGTATAAGTGGGGCCATATCAATTATTACTCTGGGTTAAAATAGAATGAATTACAACAACCTATTATGGAACGACTGTTTGATAATTCGTAATAAATTAATTGTGTTGGACACGATTGACTTGATTTAGTTTTATCTCTAGTATACGTTAAAAGAGATAGAGATACAAACTTCACTCATGGAGGGCCTACAATTTCGGAAATCGTATTTGAGAACTATTGCTCATTCCTGTGATGTATTGTGTTCTCTATATTGTCTTGAAGAAGTTAATGAGACATACAGTAATAAGTCTCGCTTAAGACAGTCTAAAAGGGTAGTTTAGTTTTGGTAGAGAGGGCGCTGCACATCACAATTTTCTTGTGACGTAATGAAAAACTGAGTGCCAAATTTGACAGAACATGCAATTTTAATGGCAGAATAACTTTATTTGGTCAAAATCGACCCAGAAACGGCTGAAATATCAATAAATATATCTGATCTTATAATTATTTGGGGCCCAAATAATTAGATGATTTTTCGTAAGTAGTGATTAGCAAAACAAAAAAATATTTGCCAAATCACCACATTTCGTGTATAAAGACATAGACTATACGGTAAACTTATTAAGGTCAATTTATCAGGTGGCGTTGCATGGACAAAATGATTGGGGCATACCTTATGTAATATTTATTTTTCCTTGTCCTTTTTCAATTTTCTTTTTCCCCTGGAGTGTATCATTGTTTTTGCCCAATTTTTTGGAGGCATGTGCCCCCCCCCTTCTCCGTAGCTACGCTACTACACGTACCATACTGTTTAAACCTTTACTTACGTTATTACAAAAAATGGTACGTGTATCCCGTATGATTGACATTTTATCCCATGTTTGTGAATTGTGAATCAACATAACTCACGTTAATGAAGTGTTGATTTCCTTAAAAATGTTTGTGCGCTAAATACAAATGTAAATGAAAATATATTTAAATATAATACAGCTTTGACAATCATGTTTACATTGGCCGTTGAATGGTTCTAATGATAATACAATGGTGTTGCCTGTGAATTTAATTTAATTTCGTAAGTAATGATTAACAAAATAAAAGAATATTATCCAAATCACCACATATTACGTGTATAAATACACACGATATTAAAATGTGAGCACATGGGTTCTAGGACTACTACCCCCTGACCTGGACAACCACCCCCCGGACGATTACACCCCCCCCCCCCCGGACAACTACCCCCTAGGACAATTACCCCCCGGAAAACTACCACCCGGACAATTACCCACCTAGGACAATTACCCATCAAGACAATTACCCCCAAGACAACTACCCCGCAAGACAATTAGCCCCAAGACAACTACCACCCAAGACAATTACCCCCCAAGACATTTACCCCCGGGCAACTACCCCCGGGAAAACTACCCCCGGACAACTACCGGCCGGATTATTACCCCCGGACAACTACCCCCGGATAGCTACCCCCCGGACAACTACCCCCCGGATTATAACTTAAACTACTTTTGCAACTCTAAGTCTGTTCACTACACTGGACAATGGCTATACCAACACGGTCAACAAAAGCCCTCATCAAAGAAATTCTTCAAGATGAAGACCTTCTTTCAGCTATTAACAAGACTGTACAAAGGGCATTGGATGCAATGTTTGAGGAGCTGTATCGACGCCTGGAAACCCATGACGGTCTACCATAAAATGTTACAATGTCACCAAAGATGGCGACAATTGGCGGCCGTCGGGTGTTTCCAAAGTCTACAGAAGGTTCGAACTTGATAAATCTACATTTTATAATTATGCTCACGTGAACAATTTACCTAGTTATCACGTATCAAGTACGTCTATACACAATAATACTACTTTTAAAGATGCGATAAGGTTGCTTTATTGAAGATATTGATAAACTTTGTACAGAGTTATTCGTGCGTTTGTAATCTTCTTCATAGGCAATCGTACCTATAAATTTGCACAATAATAAAATAGGCCTACTAAACGCTGTACAGAGGTGATTTAGATTTTGTCTGATATCTAATTTCGCTGGTAAAATGAATGTTGTATTATAATCAGGAAATCTGACTTAATACGTGATTACCTGTAATAATGTTGGTGGACTGGATGATATTTGCGACTACATTCCCATGCCATGTAAAAAAAAGTATAAGTGGGGCCATATAAATTATTACTCTGGGTTAAAATAGAATGAATTACAACAACCTATTATGGAACGACTGTTTGATAATTCGTAATAAATTAATTGTGTTGGACACGATTGACTTGATTTAGTTTTATCTCTAGTATACGTTAAAAGAGATAGAGATACAAACTTCACTCATGGAGGGCCTACAATTTCGGAAAATTGTATTTGAGAACTATTGCTCATTCCTGTGATGTATTGTGTTCTCTATATTGTCTTGAAGAAGTTAATGAGACATACAGTAATAAGTCTCGCTTAAGACAGTCTAAAAGGGTAGTTTAGTTTTGGTAGAGAGGGCGCTGCACATCACAATTTTCTTGTGACGTAATGAAAAACTGAGTGCCAAATTTGACAGAACATGCAATTTTAATGGCAGAATAACTTTATTTGGTCAAAATCGACCCAGAAACGGCTGAAATATCAATAAATATATCTGATCTTATAATTATTTGGGGCCCAAATAATTAGATGATTTTTCGTAAGTAGTGATTAGCAAAACAAAAAAATATTTGCCAAATCACCACATTTCGTGTATAAAGACATAGACTATACGGTAAACTTATTAAGGTCAATTTATCAGGTGGCGTTGCATGGACAAAATGATTGGGGCATACCTTATGTAATATTTATTTTTCCTTGTCCTTTTTCAATTTTTTTTTTTCTGGAGTGTATCATTGTGTTTGTCCAATTTTTTTGAGGCATGTGCCCCCCCCCCCTCCTCCGTAGCTACGCTACTACACATACCATACTGTTTAAACCTTTACTTACGTTATTACAAAAAATGGTACGTGTATCCCGTATGATTGACATTTTATCCCATGTTTGTGAATTGTGAATCAACATAACTCACGTTAATGAAGTGTTGATTTCCTTAAAAATGTTTGTGCGCTAAATACAAATGTAAATGAAAATATATTTAAATATAATACAGCTTTGACAATCATGTTTACATTGGCCGTTGAATGGTTCTAATGATAATACAATGGTGTTGCCTGTGAATTTAATTTAATTTCGTAAGTAATGATTAACAAAATAAAAGAATATTATCCAAATCACCACATATTACGTGTATAAATACACACGATATTAAAATGTGAGCACATGGGTTCTAGGACTACTACCCCCTGGCCTGGACAACCACCCCCCGGACGATTACACCCCCCCGGACAACTACCCCCTAGGACAATTACCCCCCGGAAAACTACCACCCGGACAATTACCCACCTTCTTCATCTTCTTCATAGGCAATCGTACCTTTAAATTTGCACAATAATAAAATAGGCCTACTAAACGCTGTACAGAGGTGATTTAGATTTTGTCTGATATCTAATTTCGCTGGTAAAATGAATTTTGTATTATAATCAGGAAATCTGACTTTATACGTGATTACCTGTAATAATGTTGGTGGACTGGATGATATTTGCGACTACATTCACATGCCATGTAAAAAAAGTATAAGTGGGGCCATATCAATTATTACTCTGGGTTAAAATAGAATGAATTACAACAACCTATTATGGAACGACTGTTTGATAATTCGTAATAAATTAATTGTGTTGGACACGATTGACTTGATTTAGTTTTATCTCTAGTATACGTTAAAAGAGATAGAGATACAAACTTCACTCATGGAGGGCCTACAATTTCGGAAATCGTATTTGAGAACTATTGCTCATTCCTGTGATGTATTGTGTTCTCTATATTGTCTTGAAGAAGTTAATGAGACATACAGTAATAAGTCTCGCTTAAGACAGTCTAAAAGGGTAGTTTAGTTTTGGTAGAGAGGGCGCTGCACATCACAATTTTCTTGTGACGTAATGAAAAACTGAGTGCCAAATTTGACAGAACATGCAATTTTAATGGCAGAATAACTTTATTTGGTCAAAATCGACCCAGAAACGGCTGAAATATCAATAAATATGTCTGATCTTATAATTATTTGGGGCCCAAATAATTAGATGATTTTTCGTAAGTAGTGATTAGCAAAACAAAAAAATATTTGCCAAATCACCACATTTCGTGTATAAAGAAATACTATTTTGAAATAGGAGCACAGAGATCATTATAGGGCAAGTTGAGAGTCTAATGAGTGTCTCAATCAGGTAATTCACGAATGACCCAAGTTTTGTTCTCGAAACTGTGGTGGTAAGTGATATGAATTCATATTTCAAACAAGGTTCATGTAAAAATAAATTCATCTCACATCAAGAACAACGAGTCGTCATGGTGAGTCTTCATTCCATCTACATGAATTGATAACCTTTATACAGTTTTATTCGTGCTAAATCAATCGTGTTTATTGGCAGACATATCATATCTAACACTTGACAATCTACATTTATGAAGTGGGCCTTCTTATTGGTGTACACAGGTCATTTATCAATAAATATATCTGATCTTATAATTATTTGGGGCCCAAATAATTAGATGATTTGTTCTAAAAAATTAAAAAGAATGCTTGCACTTTTACAGAAATGTTCAAAAGCCTTTTTTAAATAGTTATTGATGATCTCTCTATTTAATCATTGTTTCAATAAAACATCACATAATACATAATTTGGTATCAAAAAAGGTTGAAACCAATGTCTGTTAAAAAGGGCCCTCTTGTGTTTCAATGGCTTTTTAAAAAATGCTAATGGGCTTTTTACTTAGTCGTTTGTAATTTGTAATACATTTCGAGCATGATGGAGTTATAACCATATAGTTAATAATGTTATTGTCCAGGTTTGGTTACTTCAGTTCAGCCTAACCCAAACAATACTACCCCTTTAAACTTATTAAGGTCAATTTATCAGGTGGCGTTGCATGGACAAAATGATTGGGGCATACCTTATGTAATATTTATTTTTCCTTGTCCTTTTTCAATTTTCTTTTTTCTCCTGGAGTGTATCATTGTTTTTGCCCAATTTTTTGGAGGCATGTGCCCCCCCCCCCCTCCGTAGCTACGCTACTACACGTACCATACTGTTTAAACCTTTACTTACGTTATTACAAAAAATGGTACGTGTATCCCGTATGATTGACATTTTATCCCATGTTTGTGAATTGTGAATCAACATAACTCACGTTAATGAAGTGTTGATTTCCTTAAAAATGTTTGTGCGCTAAATACAAATGTAAATGAAAATATATTTAAATATAATACAGCTTTGACAATCATGTTTACATTGGCCGTTGAATGGTTCTTATGATAATACAATGGTGTTGCCTGTGAATTTAATTTAATTTCGTAAGTAATGATTAACAAAATAAAAGAATATTATCCAAATCACCACATATTACGTGTATAAATACACACGATATTAAAATGTGAGCACATGGGTTCTAGGACTACTACCCCCTGACCTGGACAACCACCCCCCGGACGATTACACCCCCCCCCCCCGGACAACTACCCCCTAGGACAATTACCCCCCGGAAAACTACCACCCGGACAATTACCCACCTACGACAATTACCCATCAAGACAATTACCCCCAAGACAACTACCCCGCAAGACAATTAGCCCCAAGACAACTACCACCCAAGACAATTACCCCCCCAAGACATTTACCCCCGGGCAACTACCCCCGGGAAAACTACCCCCGGACAACTACCGGCCGGATTATTACCCCCGGACAACTACCCCCGGATAGCTACCCCCCGGACAACTACCCCCCGGATTATAACCCCCAGGACAACTACCCCCCGGATGATTACCCACGACGACAATTGCCCCCCGGACAAGTACCCCTGGAATCTTACCCCCTACACAACTACCACCAGGATAATTCCCCCGTCCTCACTAAAGTTTAAGGTTTCTATTGACTATTGTGCAACTTAAACTACTTTTGCAACTCTAAGTCTGTTCACTACACTGGACAATGGCTATACCAACACGGTCAACAAAAGCCCTCATCAAAGAAATTCTTCAAGAAGAAGACCTTCTTTCAGCTATTAACAAGACTGTACACAGGGCATTGGATGCAATGTTTGAGGAGCTGTATCGACGCCTGGAAACCCATGACGGTCAGATGATTTAGATGCAGTGCCAAGTTGATAGCTGCAAAAAATATCTCGCAGACCTGAAAAAGAAAGAAGAAAGCGACTTGAATGAAATCAATCGACTGAAGAGCAAACTCAACGACTCAGAACAATACTCCTTGAGAAACAACTTGCGCTTCTTTGGAGTCCCCGAGACCGACGGAGAGAACACGGATGATACGGTTCGTCGCATCACAAAGGATTCACTGGGAGTGGATCTGACCCCCTGCGCTATCGACAGAAGTCACCGCGTATGCCGCCAGAATGCACCCAGGGAAGGAGTGCGCCCAAAGTCGCGGCCAATCATTGTCAAACTGTCATCATACGGGCAGCGGCTAGCTCTGCTGTAGAATAGGAAAAAAACTGAAAGAAAAGAAATTGGGAATCAGCATCTACGAGGACCTCACGGATGTGAATAGACTTCTCTTGTGAGATGCTTTCGCTGAGGCCAGGAAACCAAACAGCAAATTGACCCACGCATGGTCCATGGATGGGAGAATATTCATCGCAGTGAAGGCAACCGGCGGGGGAACCATAACAAAACTCATACACTCCCGAAGAGACTTAGCTAACTTGTAACATGTGACTTGAACGCAGTGATCTCCAACGTTCATTTCATTAACTTTAATTAACATATTGATACAATTTCATATAATAATTTGAACACGGAGACGTTCCACTGCAGATTACAATTTTATGATGCAAACTTTTTTAAATGTCACTAAATTGATAATACCCATACGTTTCTCCAAATGAACTTACTTTCTTAATTGATTCATTAATAAGTTTCGTTGATGTTGTTTTTCCAACATTTGCCACATATTTGGTAAATTGTGTAGCTTTGTTGTTGTCATTGTTGTTTACTTTACTAGTAATGTATTTTCCGTCTTGATAATGTCCTTTTGACTTGTGGTGTTTATGGCTTCATATGATGTTTTTAATCAACACGCTCAAAGTGATACATAAAGGACTGATTTAATAAGATTACATGAATATGTATGTCCACCAAACTCTGAACACGTCTATTCATCACATCAATCATATTCCACTATAGAGGATTTTAGTGAAAGTTTGACCTCAAAGTACACTACCAATGAATTAGAGACTTACTTTTCTTGCTTGCATTTTAATTGTCCAAGTTTATGTAATAAATTTGATGAATTGTGTTTGTTTTTATCTTCTTTAAACCTTCAATCACATATCATTGG
Source organism: Echinarachnius parma (assembly GCA_037951105.1). NCBI lineage: Eukaryota > Metazoa > Echinodermata > Echinoidea > Clypeasteroida > Echinarachniidae > Echinarachnius > Echinarachnius parma. The sequence continues at coordinate 267,612 of JBAMJV010001421.1, forward strand.
AATTACGTAGACGTGGCTTAACCCTAATCCCACTGGGGGCCATTTTACCCCCCCCCCCCCCCTGTCGTTTTTTTTCGACGTGCATCTAGACCCTTTGGAATTTCACGTTTAAACGTCATGACTATTTTCTCTCAAGTCTCCCGCATGTTTTGATATATAATTCACCCCGGTCGGATCTGTAGAACTGATTTTAGAGGTCGATAATTGCTCGTCCGTCACAAAAAATGTAATTATTGTACAGGTTTCTATGTAATTCCTATATCCAATGCCATGTAATCTCCAAATATGTTATAATTGTTACTTTGAATTATTATTTGGATTATTTCTTTGTTATTAGTTGAATTCATACACTTCAGAGATAAGTTCTTAAAAAAAAATAACTAATTTGCATATTTATGCCAATTAGTAATATATTTTATCACCATAAAAACATGGATATGATGAATAACATCATTTGAAAGTATTTTTACAGAAAACCTGAAGAAATCCTGTAATTTCTTTTGATTTTAGATGAAAATCCCAATTTTTTCCCAAATTCGTCAACAATTTGCATATTCAAAATTGTAATTAATTCTTTAAAAAAATAATAATGGTCAATTTGTTTTTATTCTTATTCTACTTGACTTGTACTTGTGTGCCAATTTTCAAGTCGATCGGTCAATTCGTTGCCGAGATTTGAGTGGGGGCCAAAATGCCCCCCCCCCCCAGTGGATTCATCAAAATAACCCAGTTGGATTAGGGTTAATGATGATACGCTACATGATTTATTTAATATAAATAATTATGCTTTCATAGGTAATTCGCGTATTGGAAAACGTGGTGGTGGGGTAGGGATGTTTTTGAATGACACTTTAAGTTATAAACGTCGTTATGATTTGGATTCTAATGAAGAGTATGCAGAAATATTTTTTTTGGAGACTCAAATGTGCAATAAAAAATGTGTAATAGGTACGATTTATAGACCACCGTGCCAGTCTATACCAGACTTCTGATTATTTATAGAAAAGTGTTAAATGTAGTAATTAATGAAAATAAAGTTTTATATTTAATTGGCGACTTTAATATTAATCTTTTGAATATTGGTAAAGTGCAATATGTTGATATAGTTTTAGATTTGTTATTAGCTCATTCTATGTTCCCTTTGATTAATTATCCTACACGAACCTCATCTACTTCTGTATCATTAATTGATAAAATTTTTACTAATGACTCATGTCAAATGTACTCTGGAATACTTTTAAACGATCTCAGTGATCATGTTCCTATTTATTGTATTTGGAAAGTTAAGTGTAGTACAAATATGTGCAATGATTACATTGAAAAGCGTGATATAAGTGTTACTAATATATGTAATTTTATTCAAGCTTTACAGTGAATCAGATGGCCACTTCCTTTAAAAGATCCGAATTTATGCTATTAAGAATATTAAGGTAACAAAGAAAAGAAAAGATAAACCATGGCTTACACATGAAATACATAACTTAGTAAAGAAAAAAAAAATCGCTTATATAAATTGTATTTGAAAAATCCTACTTTATATAGAAAAAATTAATATAAACAAATACGTAATCGTGTGACCAGCAAGATTAAATCTACGAAAAGGGAATATTATTTACGCCAATTCGGTTGTGCTCAAGGTAATATGAATAAAACATGGAAAGTTATAAATAATGCATTAGGTAAAGAACAGAAAGCAATTAACATAGAGAAGGTTGTAGTGGATGGTATGGAAGTGAAAGATACAAATAAAATTCCGGAATATTTTAATAATTTTTTTTGTTGATATTGGTTTTAATTTGAATCGCAATTATGATCAGTCTGACGATATTGATGTAATTGTATTTATTGTTAATAATACAAAATCTATATTTTTTAATCCTGTAACTCAGGGTGAAATAATTGATATTGTTAAACAATTCAAAATTAATTCGAGTGCAGGATATGATGGTATTGATATGAAAGTAATACAAAAGTCTATATATTATTTATGTTATACATTATGTGAGATATGTAATGCATGCATGGCATCTGGACAATTTTAGACAAACTTAAAGTTGCCAGAGTAATACCAATATTTAAAGGAGGTTGTCCTGACATTTTAACGAATTATCGACCAATATCTATTTTACCTGTGTTTTCTAAAACAAATTTAAAAGTGTTTGTATAATTGTCTTTTATTTTTTGTTAATGAATGCCATATTTTAACCTGTAATCAACATGGTTTTAGAGCTTGTCATTCCACATCCTCAGCACTTCTTGATTTTATCCATAAAGTAACTAAGGTAATTGATAATAAGGAAATAATGATTGGGTTATTTTTAGATTTACGAAAGGCATTCGAAACTCTAGATCATGGCATTTTATTGAATACATTATTTAAGTATGGAATAAGAGGAAATGTTTTAAAATTGTTTAAAAGTTACCTTACTAATCGCAACCAATATGTTTTAATCAATGGATACAAATCTCAGATTAAAGGGCTAAGATGTGGAGTGCCCCAAGGTTCTATACTTGGACCCCTTTTATTCTTATTGTATATAAATGACTTGTGCAATGTATCAACTAAACTGAAATCAATTTTATTTGCAGATGATACTAGTATCTTTATGGCACATGATGATATATTTACTTTACAGTTACAATTTAATGAGGAACTACAGAAAGTCACGATTTGGTTATCTAGTAATAAACTAACTTTGAATGTCCCTAAAACCAATTGTATGATTTGTACAAATAAAAAAAAAAGATACAAATGACATTCATATTGAATTAGCAGGATCAATAATTAAAGAAGTTTCATCTCTAAAGTATTTAGGAGTAATAGTAGATAATAGGTTATTATGGAAAGATCATATTGATTATGTTTGTAATAAGATTTCTAAGAGTATAGATATTATGTTTAAAGTTAATTACTTTCCCAAATTTCCATTGAAAATGATTTATTATACTGTTGTTGCTCCTTTTTTAAATTATGGTATTTTCGCCTGGGGTAGTGCATCAAATATTTATAAACGTGCAATAAGAATCGTAAATCATTCACCTTTTTATTCTCATACTGAACCTATGATAAGTTTAAATTTGAAGTTGTATCATGTTTTTCATTGAATTGTAATACTCATACCTATGCCACTAGAAATGCCGCAAATTTCCATTTACCTCCAGTACGAACTAATTTTTCTCATAAATCCATTTTCTTTAATGGTCCAATACTTTGGAATTCCTTTCTGAATTTATACAAAAATCGTGTTCATTGAATTATTTTAATCGTAATTTAAAACAATATCTTAAAATTATTTTTATGTTGTAGCTATACAAAATTAATCTTTTAAATTTATAGTATTTTAAAATATAATTCCAGGGTCAGCCGTTTATAAGGATTTATTTTCTTTCTGGCCGCCACCAACTCAAAATGTACCCTTTTTACACTACTATAATGTAAATTATTGTAGTATTCATGTTTCTATTGTATCTTTGTTTTTTTTATGAGTGAAATAAACTGGAAATGAAATGAAAATGATATAATATCATTTGGGTAAATAGGTATTTGAAATTAGTAGGCATATTAGATTCTGATCAATGTGATTTTTGTTTAAAGGGACAGGTCCACTTTTACAAAACGTCTGAACAGCTTCCAGTTGACGGATGGGGATCAATGTAACACGCACAAAAAAAAACAGAGCGAACAGCCCTCTAATTTGGATTCTATGAATGAAAAACGAATGCGTCCCTCCATTTAAACTATATATCGGTCAATAAAGGAGTTCAACTGATTTAGCATAATATTACAACAATATAGTACTAATTATCGTAAAGGTATTGTGAAGCCGACATTTGTTAACGTATTTCACGGAAAAAGATCTCAAAAAGAAAGAATATAATAATTACATGTATAGTTTAAGCGATGTTTGGGTATTTTGCTTGGTAAACGCTCACACATTAGTACTTACGCGCGGATCACGTAGCTAGCGCGGGTCACGTAGGGGTCATGCATACCGATCTGGCACTCCGTTAAATCTATGTACGAACTTACTCACCGGCCGAAAATACGTATGTACCTATTTAACCGACGTCACTCATTTTATTAAGTTTTAGGTCTATAACTCCACGAAAAAGAGATTTCAAGCCCTAATTTTTTCAGGCATGCTATTAAATGACATTTCCTTTCATATAAGAAAATAACCTCGCAACTTTTGAATTTTGGCTTGCAAAAGAGGATCTCTCCCTTTAAATAATGTTGAATCAATCGCACATTTGAGCCCATGCACCACACTTTCGGTTATAAGTCGCTATGGATCTTTAGTACATACAGCCTCGAAATCATTAAAAATTGTCTCTGGGTGAAAATTTCAACTTTACGGGATTTCATACTTACATATTTAATTTACATTCTCTGAAATTTGCTGGTCCTAATTCGAATTTGTTATACAATAAATAATGATTTCGCTCGATGTGTGAGAATTCCGTTCTGTATGATATATATATTTTTGCCTTCAAGGCACTTGTTATATGGTCAACAAAGTATACAGCATATAAGTGCTGTAGTGTAGTCGAGGTGGAGTGTAGAGGTCTAAAGCCAAACTGATTAGAAAATAACAGATCATGTTTTTGAATAAATTCAAATAAACGGTTGTACAATCACCTTTCCAGGATCTTTCAAAATGTTGGATAATAAGGAACTTGGTCGATATTGTGTTTGTAAATAAGTATAATGCATATATTATTATGATGTTCCATTACATTCCCATGTTTCCATGATCATACCAATTCGCCTCATTTCATACATTCCATGCCCGACCCCAACTGACCCCACACATGGTCATCTCATTATATCCCTACCACCACACTGCCCAGCTTCATCCCTCATCCACCTTAGGCAAGGTTATGTAAGCCATCTAGTTGTACAGACATACAGTGTACATGTGTTATAGCTAGTGTGAGATATGTATGCATGATCGAAGATGAAGAATAAAGGCCAGTTGCCATTCAGACTCCGAAAGAACAAGTTTAGTCATGGAAATATGAGGTACAAATCACAGATCCCGGGTTTAGTGTTTCTCTCTCCTTCTCTCTCGATATACACATAAGTCGATAATTCAAAAATAACCTATAATTACCTTTCTTATAAATGGGTATGACTTTAAACAATTTTCATTTGGGTTGGAAAAATACCATGAGAGAATGAACAATTACATATTTTACATAGAGGTTCGTATATTAAGCGTATAACCAAGTCTATGGTTTAACACAACAGTAATACAAATATAATAAAATCCAGGGGTTGCATTTTTCATTCTAAGAACAATATCGATAATTTCAAGAGAACTTGCAGGTGAACAAAACATAGATTGGGAACTAAATGAGACATTAAAATAACAATAAGGATAAACATCATCTACAGATTCATTCAATAAATTGGATGCAGCATTTACAAAATAATCATTGAAATTATCAGCGATTTCATGGTCTGGAATTGAAATATCGGTACAGACAGTAAATACAGTGCACTAACAGAACACGTCACACGTACAAATATTTGCAAGTCCACGCGCATGCGCAATACTACCTTCAGAGCTCAGTACATTAATATTCATTAAGCGTATACCTTTGAACCAATCAGGAGGCAAGATTTTACTGTAATAGGTAAACCTGTTTGGGAAAAAAAATTTCGCCCCCCGGCCTTATTAGGGTTAAGTAATTCACGAATGACACAAGTTTTTTTCTCGAAACTTTGGTGGTAAGTGATATGAATTCATATTTCAAGCAAGGTTCATGCAAAAATAAATTCATCTCACATCAAGAACAACGAGTCGTCATGGTGAGTCTTCATTCCATCTACATGAATTGATAACCTTTATACAGTTTTATTCGTGCTAAATCAATCGTGTTTATTGGCAGACATATCATATCTAACACTTGACAATCTACATTTATGAAGTGGGCCTTCTTATTGGTGTACACAGGTCATTTATCAATAAATATATCTGATCTTATAATTATTTGGGGCCCAGATAATTAGATGATTTTTTCTAAAAATTAAAAAGAATGCTTGCACTTTTACAGAAATGTTCAAAAGCTTTTTTTAAATAGTTATTGATGATCTCTCTATTTAATCATTGTTTCAATAAAACATCACATATATACATAATTTGGTATCAAAAAAGGTTGAAACCAATGTCTGTTAAAAAGGGCCCTCTTGTGTTTCAATGGCTTTTTTAAAAATGCTAATGGGCTTTTTACTTAGTCGTTTGTAATTTGTAATACATTTCGAGCATGATGGAGTTATAACCATATAGTTAATAATGTTATTGTCCAGGTTTGGTTACTTCAGTTCAGCCTAACCCAAACAATACTACCCCTTTAAACTTATTAAGGTCAATTTATCAGGTGGCGTTGCATGGACAAAATGATTGGGGCATACCTTATGTAATATTTATTTTTCCTTGTCCTTTTTCAATTTTCTTTTTCTCCTGGAGTGTATCATTGTTTTTGCCCAATTTTTTGGAGGCATGTGCCCCCCCCCCCCTCCGTAGCTACGCTACTACACGTACCATACTGTTTAGGGCCCTCTTGTGTTTCAATGGCTTTTTTAAAAATGCTAATGGGCTTTTTACTTAGTCGTTTGTAATTTGTAATACATATTCGTGCTATATCAATCGTGTTTATTGGTAGACATATCATTTCTAACACTAGACAATCTACATTTATGAAGTGGGCCTTCTTATTGGTGTACACAGGTCATTTAATTATTCGACTCTGTTATCTACTTCGGGCGAAAAGTAATTATAGTTATCCAAATACATATTTGCAAGCAAATAACTGCCAGTGTGTGCATTATTGTGATAGTTACATTGATATTCGTCAGAGATGTAGATTGGATCTAATAACAATGGATGAAGTCCATCTTTATAATGCAGCGGTGTTTATTACACAAATAATACACTTTCTAGAGTGCGTTGTGTAAATGCATCGCACGCGAGGTCATGTTAGTTGTACGCATGTGCACATCTAACATGACCGAGAGTGCGATGCATTACGTGACGCACGATAATAAGACCGTAGTATTATTTGTTTTTATTAAAAGAGAATCGTATATTTTGCAGGATTATTGAAAACAGACTTGCCACAATTTGTAACCAAGTCTATAATATTATACTTTCTAGAGTAAATCAATACAGCACACGGCTGAAATTGACTCGGACAAATACCAGACAGACTCATCATCACGGGTAATCCAAACAAGGAAGTCATCACGACAAGCAACATCGTTGCAATCATTTCAAGGACATTTGAGTAAGATGAATATGCTAGATGTCACTAGGAGGACCCACCACGGGCTTCCCAATTAGGCACGCACACCTAGACCCACCAAGTGCATACGGAATGCATTTGCAGTATCAATAAGTATAAGAAGTAGAGTGTGAATTTATTAGGAATTTACAACATTTATCATCACTTCTGCACTCGCTTCACTGAATTTGACTCTGCCGCTCAGCAGATCAAATGTAGTCTGATGTGAAATTCTCCAAAAATGTCCCGTAAATATGAAAATTATAAAAGAAATTTAAGCATTTCCATTTCAAAACTTACTAATATCAAACCACACACGATACAATTTATGAAACTGTTAAGATGTATTTATTACAGAACAAAGTTTTTCCCCGGTAAATCTATGTAAACAACCATTGTGACGTCATCAACCGTGCACAAGTTGTATAACAATAACCAGTAATCCACCCCGGTCGCACCCTGTTTTGCACAGTTGTGCATGTTTGTTGACATTTATTGAATAGTCACGTGACAGGATTTAACCAATCCGTTTTATAATACCGATCATCACTTACGCGAGGACATCATTTGGAAAACACACATGAAGATTTAAATGTATCTTCTTTCTGCCTAAATTTCTATTTCAATTCTGTATATTCTACTAGAAATGCTTTATCTGTTCATGGGATGATGCAAACAATCACGAGAATTATATAATTCATACCAATGTCGTTAAACCTCTTGGTGTGGCAATGTTGTACGACTTTGAGGTTGTCATATTGTCATTATCAGAGATTTGATAGTAAAATTTGTTCAGTAACTTAATACAACCAGCATTGATACAGCTTATGAAATGATGAGCTAGAGATTATTAGGCTACCGTCATGGGTACATGGGTGCATATTTAAATATACAGTGCCCGTTGAATGGCGGACAATGATAATAAAATATTGTTGCCTGTGTATTCAATTTAATTTTCGTAAGTAATGATTAACAAAACAAAAGAATATTCGCCAAATCACAATATTTCGTGTATAAAGGCATACTATTTTGAAATGGGAGCACATGAATCATTATAGGGCAAGTTGAGAGTCTAATGATTGTCTCAATTAACCCTAAAAAGGCCGGGCTATTTGAGGTCTTCAGCAGGCCGGGGGGGCCATTATGCCCCCCCCCCCCCCTCCCCCTAAGATCTCGGCCGCGAAGCGGCCGATCGCCGTGAAAATGTGCACGCTTGATGAGTGAGGTGTATAGAACACAATGGTGATTTTAATTTTTTTTTTTATTCATTAATTTGCATATTTATGGTAATTTATGCAAATAAGGTCATAACATTCATATTTTTAACCATAAATCATATATTATTCATAATTAAACATTGGTTTTCACTACATATATTCTTTAGAGCATTTGGAATAATAATGCGACAAAAAAATTTGGAAGAGCCAGGTTCTTCCTCATGTTTTCTATTGTTTTTATAATTTATTATGTATTGCTTTGTTTTTTAAAACTAATGTATTGTATTGTTTTTGTTGTTTATTTTATTTCTAACTATAATTCAACTATTTTGAACCCCAAAACAAACATATGAAATGTAAACAAGACCAAATAACCAATGATATACCTCTGTTCACGAAAAATGATATTTCCATATGTTTTGTACACAAATCACGAAATTGAGCGATTTTCGGGCTGACATGCATAGACAAAAGGTCACGTGACTTCATAATGGTCGGTCCGATTTTCAAAATTGTTGTTTTAAAATATGCGCAAGACCCAAAAGAAAAAAGACACCAAGCAGCGGCGCGTCATCCTTCCGCGTTTTTGAGCAATAAAAAAAAAATCGCGGAGGGGGGGGGGGGGGGGCCATTATGGCTCCCCCCCCCCCCCCCCCCGGCCGCGAATTTTTTTTTCCCAAACAGGTTTACCTATTACAGTAAAATCCTGCCTCCTGATTGGTTCAAAGGTATACGCATCATGAATATTCATGATGCTGAGCTAAAAAAAACCTAGTACATGTATTACGCATGCGCGTGGACGTGATATTGTTTAGGGTGTACAAAATGTGTGTGAGCTGTGCTGTGGGTTTTTCTGTCTGTGTGTTTGTTTGGAGAAAGAGAAAGAGAGATACGGAGAGAGGGAGGTAGAGGGGGGAGGGGGGGGGGGGGGGGGGGTGTGTGAAGCCTATCTGTGAAAGAAGTGTGTACTGTAAGTGAACTCTTTGTCAATACAAATATATGAGATATATAAATATATCTATGTGGAAAAATATAGAAACCAAAACAAGAATTTGCTACCTACGGTATATGCGTGTATATGTTGCGCAAAAAAAAGGATGCCAATCAACTATACACACTTATTGAAGCCTATGAACACACACATCCACATAATGAAGCGCATAACAACAGTTATAACACATGCACACACCTACACAGAGAACATAAACATCATTATACATTTTGTTTTGTTTTTATCAACACAAATTCCACACACACACACACACACACACACACACAAGCTTTTTGATATTGGGGGCAGCGAGGGCAAAATGAACTAACACATATCACACACAATACAAACTGAACTCACAGGGCAACACACACACACGCAAACACACCAACTTGCATAGACCAATTCAGTACCATTTAGTACCATATCTATTGAGTTTATTTATCAAAATATGATGATCTAGGCAGTCAAATGCCTTTGATAAATCTAAAATTAAAGTTATTGAAAATATTTTTGCCTTCAAGGCACTTGTTATATGGTCAACAAAGTATACAGCATATAAGTGCTGTAGTGTAGTCGAGGTGGAGTGTAGAGGTCTAAAGCCAAACTGATTAGAAAATAACAGATCATGTTTTTGAATAAATTCAAATAAACCGTTGTACAATCACCTTTCCAGGATCTTTCAAAATGTTGGATAATAAGGAACTTGGTCGATATTGTGTTTGTAAATAAGTATAATGCATATATTATTATGATGTTCCATTACATTCCCATGTTTCCATGATCATACCAATTCGCCTCATTTCATACATTCCATGCCCGACCCCAACTGACCCCACACATGGTCATCTCATTATATCCCTACCACCACACTGCCCAGCTTCATCCCTCATCCACCTTAGGCAAGGTTATGTAAGCCATCGAGTTGTACAGACATACAGTGTACATGTGTTATAGCTAGTGTGAGATATGTATGCATGATCGAAGATGAAGAATAAAGGCCAGTTGCCATTCAGACTCCGAAAGAACAAGTTTAGTCATGGAAATATGAGGTACAAATCACAGATCCCGGGTTTAGTGTTTCTCTCTCCTTCTCTCTAAATATACACATAAGTCGATAATTCAAAAATAACCTATAATCACCTTTCTTATAAATGGGTATGACTTTAAACAATTTTCATTTGGGTTGGAAAAATACCATGAGAGAATGAACAATTACATATTTTACATAGAGGTTCGTATATTAAAGTGATTCATGTAAAGTGTTCAAATCCACGAAAATTACTTGGAGCTTCCTCGTTTCTCTTCTACCGTGTTGTTTAGCTTATGGTAAAAGAAGAATAAAATAGGGTTTGATTTTTTCAAATGTCCCTTTAGTATGAAGATAATTATCATTTAAATCTTTTATTTCTAAAGCGTTAATCAACGCCTTTGGTGACCTTTGACCTTGTCGTGCCTGCTATATTGTGTCCGATCCCCGCCCGGCTATATTGCATACAGTCATAATACTAATAGACGTACGTTCGTAGAGCTGCCGTACGTAATATGATATACGCGTACAGCTACAGCGCTACTTCGGTGCATATTTGCATTGTGTACTAAATACCACTAGCAAATTTGTTGAAGAAACCGTTTGAGAATCTACAAAGGAAATACGAATGAGAATGCGGCCTGGGAGGAGATCTAGAGGTTCATCAAGAAGAAAAAACAACAATTTGGTTGATAATTGAGATGCATGCAGAGCTGAGTCTGAGAAGCTGCATGCACGGGGTGCTCGCTCTCGGACTGATCGAGTTCTCAGCGTCGATCGAAGCCCCGGCCTCGGCCCGCGCCTCGGCATCGGGCTAAGGTACGTAGATCAGAATCAGAATCAGCAATTCAAGTTTGAGTGTAGATCGACAAATCTATCGCTTTCATGGTCTCTTTGACATTATTATTGTCTTTTTCACTGTGAAAATGACAATGATAATGTCAAAGAGGCCATGAAAGCAATAGATTTGTCGATCTAGTTATGTTGATATCTCTTTTGTTATGACTTATGATTATGAAATGATGGGCCTTCTCAAATTTGATATAGAATGGGTAATCCGTTTTTTGTGTTTTTTTTTATCGATGCTCATTTTTGATGTATATGTTAGGTCTATGGTCTGGAATGCACTGTGTCTGTGTAGTACTCTGTCAAACTCAAAAGACAAAAGTGAAATGTTGCAAAATAAAAACAATTATTGTCATTGTGAATTGTGTTGGTCAGGTGGTGCATTGGGTGTATTGATTTGATCCACCTCCCAATTTCAAATTTGTACTGGTCCGAGATTATACTTTAGCGGTCTTGACCTCGTAAAGTACGAAGAACCGTGGTCTCGGCCTCGAAAATGTCGAAAATTTTAAACCAAAATACTAAATCATACTCTCGGCTTCGGAAATGTTGTACGACTACGTCAAATATGTCAAACTTTCTGTACTGGCCCGCCCATGTTGTTGCCGTACAAAGCCGCATAGCTCTGCTCCCTTGTGTGACCAACCTCACCCCCCCCCCCCCCCCCCCCCTCCGCCTCCATGGAAAATTCCGGCTAATCTGCAAATCTCTTACTTCAGGACAAGTTTTTTTCATTAGATATTAGGCTTGGCAATCAAAATGTTGGGGAAAAAACCTTGGATGATCAGTGTTTTATTTTTGTCTTACATAAGGAAATTGACTTTCCATACCAATTGCCATCATTAAGCAACTTTTTGATTTTTATCCTCATTTTATAGCATTGGATGTGGCTGTTCTCTTCGACATTATACATAGAGGATTTCCGAGTACCGATAGAATGGACGTGCAATCTGCATGCTGACACGACTCACACGATTTGTGCTGGTGGTGACCCCGATTGACTTATGGTTAAGGTAATTCATTGAGAACCTTTTTCTTGGACTGGACAGAGATAAATGATAGATCTGTGTTCTGAAACTAGAATTTCATCTTCAAATTAACAGGCAAAATCAATGAGAGTTTATTTTGGCATACCAAATTGTGTGTCAAATGTCAATTGCTATACTTGCACAAAGTGATCTCACTGGGATTCGAAACTGGGAAAACAACATAGATAAATGTCAGAGGAGGAAAGAATTGCATTGAGCGCATATTTTGAAAACTTATCATGGGCTTGATTGTTATGTTATATAACAGAAAATCTCAATAAACAAGGGCCGACATTACTGGACATGAGAAAAGATTCAAAATGCATTGTAGAATTTGCATCAACATTCCCTTACACCATTTTCAGAATGATGAAAATTATTTTAGCATGATTTTATTTTGTATCTCTGCAAGATTTTCAGAATGTGGACCTTAGATTTATTATTTTGCTTATTAGAGACAAATGCATTAGGCATACTGTATACTGTATACCGATTGAAAAACAGATGAAAACTGCTACTGAAAAATTGACAATGGAATAAAATTAGAGTCAATAATAGTGTAGCTTTCGATCCTAACAAACTGAAGGGAAAATAACAAATTTGGTCCATGTTGATTAGAAATCAAATCCTATTTTTACTACATGAATACATGTTTGTGGTTCATTGTGTGCAATAAGTGCACATGACTTACACATTACTATTTATCTGATTGCATTCCTTTTTTCACAAATCTCACCCTCTCTATAGATTTCTTCAAGACCCATCAAGATTCTAAACACCCACTACACCACCCAGAACAAATAACCAGGCCGCCAACACCCAAGTTCTCGCAGACCCTTCAGTCGCCATGCTCATACCCTGTGGGAAACGGACCCACAACGTCCATTAGCAAGGAACTAAGCTAGCAGGTTTTTGCAAACGGGGAATCCTGCAGTTCGTGTGCAAAATCAGGAACTTCCTACAGTAACAGCGGGCCGACCGTTCTTGGGTTTAAATCTGCGACACACTTTGGTCAGAATTATTCCGGTTATTATGCGACGGCACGATACAGCTCTATGGTCAACCAATCAACATGCTTGTAGCGAGGTAAACATTCAGCACATTGCTATCATGTGTAGTACATAGACAATTAGTTGGCGTGTTAACAATACAAGCCAGCCATGCGTTGTCTATACATTGCTTGTGACAACGAGATGTGACAACGAGATGTGACGTCATGCAGTCTACGAATGTACGTCCGCCTTCACCAAATTAGCGAAACTGCTTGTCAACGAAAGTTATTTGAGCGCGGTGAACGGGGCAATAGATCGCTCCCTGCGTCGTTGAAAGCTCTGTACGTCGCTGAGCGAAAACACCATAATATTGGAGCAGGACTTCTAGCGTATGAGACATGTTAGATGTGGACGTCGACCGTGGGAAGTGGTAGGGATGTTCGGCCAGTGATTGCCCACAGATCCCTCACCATGCTGATGCCAAATTAACCCGTTCCCTACGAGTTTATGAAATCCCCATAGACTTTGTACACAACCCACTTGGTTCCTGTGGTCAAGGGGTTAAGGCCCTACCGATAAGGCCTTCAAATTGATATATAGCATAAACAGTTCATTTCTCAAATACAACTCTTTAGCATGGAATTATTCACGCACACATTTTGGCAAAAATTAACAAAACCTTATTATAACAAGCACCTCGGGCACAATTGGATTGAATACCTTATGTCAGGTATCTTGTGTCTGGGCTTAAAAATAATAAAATACAAAGATCCTTGACGTGTAAAATTATCATCGCTGTATCCGGTACCTCTTGTTAGGAGGTTCCACTGTATCAACAAAGATAAGTTTTGCTGCGGGAAGGTAACAATGACCGAATAGTGCTCATAGCAACAATCTGTTATCTTTTTCAAATTCAATCAAAATAAATTTGATAATATATCTTTCATGTCTTCCTTATTACATGTGATAAAGGTAATTATGATTTAATGAAAAAGGATGTTTTTAATTTGAAGTTCAAATCAGTGGGCAGTACTGTACCTCGTTATAAGCGAGCTAAACAGGGTTTCCCTGTATGACATAAATTTATAATTTTTTAAAACTCAAACAAACCATTGTTTTTCTCAGATGAAATACTAATAAATAATATAATTCAGAATAATTGTACAAGGTTATTGATATAATGTATGATTGAAGTTGCTAATAACACCCATGAAGAAATGTGAGTGTGTATCACTATGCCAATTGTCCTTTTAACCCTCCTTTTGCTTGGATTCACAGAGGCTTCCCCTATTATGTGCAGGGTATTGAAGGGTCGGCCAACTCAATTGTATTTTTCATAGATCAGGATCAACCAAATGGCTAGGTGGACAATGTATGAGACACAATTATGCACAATGATCTGATATTTATTCTTTGTGTAATGTAGCTTTGTTTATTTTATAGTGATTTACTTTTGTAAATTTTGTTGTTCCAATTCATTCAAATTCGAATGTAACAATTGCTATATTGTATTGTTTATACTATGTATGTTTTGATGTTCAATGTACAATGATCCTTTCAGCACTGCTGCTGATCAGTTTGAAATGTATACCAAAATAAATAAATAAATAAATAAATTCACAGAGACACTACATGATCTGCACACATCCAAAAGTTTAATCAATCACCCAGTATTTCATTTTTTGTAACAGTTGCTTCTGCATTTATTGAAAAATTAAATACAAAGTATCCAAATAACAATAATTGCATATTGTTATATAATTGATTTTCATAAAATGTGTAAATGCTGTGTAAATACACAAGTTATTCAACCATTTGCATTGCTTCAAATTTCAGGAATGTAAATCCTACTTCAAAAAAGTATTTACCAGCATACACAAACAGGCGATTTTGTTAGTTTGAAATGTAAAAAATGCACACATAGTACCAGGTAAAGGGGGAAAACGGCTAGAAGCATGAAAATGTACAGTCAAACCTGTGTACCATGACTGCCAATCAAAGTGGCCACTGTAGAAAGGTGATCACTATAGACAGGTTCCATTACATTCCTTTTCTCTGCAAGGGATCTTGTTTGGTGGCCATTATAGGCAGGTTTGCTGCTATAAAAAGGTGGCTGCTATAACAGGTTTGACTGTACTTGAATGTAAATGTGGGCTCTGTGTAGTGATGTATCCGCAGAGTATGTGTGAGTGTGGGTGTGTGTGTGTGTGTGTGTGCGCATGTTAGATACTAACACAAAACAGACTTGTAGTTATTTGCAACTGGTTGACATAAAAGATAAATAATGTGCTCACACTGTCTGAAAATCTATATCTTTCATTCACTGTGTTATTAAAAAATAAGGAGTACATGGGGAGCAACCTCTACATGCAGTGATGTTGCCTGGGGGCGCATCCCCCCTAATAATTTGCCATAAAAATACAAAACATCACATGAATAGATTGGGGGTATGACAGGGTGAAGGGTGGGGGATATCTCTCCTTTGCATAACTAGCATACTTCTAAAGATATACATACAAATAATCTACCCACATACCCTCCCCAAATGTCGCCTATATATAGACATGCATATAAACATCACAGGAATAGATTGGGGGTATGACAGGGTGAATGGTGGGGGATATCTATCCTTTGCACAACTAGCATACTTCCAAGGTGATACATACACAAAATCTACCCACATACCCTCCCCAAATGTAGCCTATATATTATAGACATGCATGTAGGGTGTATGCCTGTTTCTATAATGGTTTCAATCATGTGGTCCCGAGGTCATGCTTTCTTGAATTCTAGTATATTCCAAGGTAAGGAACACACTGCACATTTTTTCGAGTGAAAAGTTGCAAAAGCTCCCTACTGTGGGAGGGTCGATAGTGCGATACCCCTCCCACACCATCCCTGCTCCCTTCCACGACCCCACCCCCACTTTTCAAAATAGTCATGCCACTGCAAGAAAGCCAATAATGTATTATACAGGGGGAACATTCTGTAGAAAAAAATATACGGTGTGCCCCCTTTCAGTCTGGCCCGCTATTCCATTGTCTCCATGAAAAATGAATACACAATATGGCGGATGTTGCCTACTATATGAGAGAGGGAGAGTGAGTAATTATATAAGAAAATTTGAAAGAGAACAATGGAAATTCAGAATATGCGTACGTGGAGTTGCTTTTATTTGGTAGCTACGGTAGCTGTAGTTATTACGTTCACGCCCACCCGGCGGGCGCGCAACAGGCAACGCGATCACGGGCTGAACCTCCCCGATAGACACGGCAGCGCAATTCAACGAGTCGATGTACCCGCGACTGTTGAGCTGAGCCGATGTGTACATGTACGGGTGCGCATATCAACGGCGGGACCATCATTCCTGTGACAAATTTACGGTAAGCCATCAGTTTTCGGTGATAAAATATGAAATCAATATTCCCTTTTTTCACGAGGTAAACGGTTTTCGTTTTCTTTCAAACTTTCACAAATCTTTCAATTGTATTTTACAATGATATTGATATAGGATTGAAGTCTCAAATGTCATTTTGTGCAATATCTGACACTTTACCTGAATCACTTTAAGCGTATAACCAAGTCTATGGTTTAACACAACAGTAATACAAATATAATAAAATCCAGAGCTTGTTGCATTTTTCATTCTAAGAACAATATCAATAATTTCAAGAGAACTTGCAGGTGAACAAAACATAGATTGGGAACTAAATGAGACATTAAAATAACAATAAGGATAAACATCATCTACAGATTCATTCAATAAATTGGATGCAGCATTTACAAAATAATCATTGAAATTATCAGCGATTTCATGGTCTGGAATTGAAATATCGGTACAGACAGTAAATACAGTGCACTAACAGAACACGTCACACGTACAAAGAATGACACAAGTTTTTTTCTCGAAACTTTGGTGGTAAGTGATATGAATTCATATTTCAAGCAAGGTTCATGCAAAAATAAATTCATCTCACATCAAGAACAACGAGTCGTCATGGTGAGTCTTCATTCCATCTACATGAATTGATAACCTTTATACAGTTTTATTCGTGCTAAATCAATCGTGTTTATTGGCAGACATATCATATCTAACACTTGACAATCTACATTTATGAAGTGGGCCTTCTTATTGGTGTACACAGGTCATTTATCAATAAATATATCTGATCTTATAATTATTTGGGGCCCAGATAATTAGATGATTTTTTCTAAAAATTAAAAAGAATGCTTGCACTTTTACAGAAATGTTCAAAAGCTTTTTTTAAATAGTTATTGATGATCTCTCTATTTAATCATTGTTTCAATAAAACATCACATATATACATAATTTGGTATCAAAAAAGGTTGAAACCAATGTCTGTTAAAAAGGGCCCTCTTGTGTTTCAATGGCTTTTTAAAAAATGCTAATGGGCTTTTTACTTAGTCGTTTGTAATTTGTAATACATATTCGTGCTATATCAATCGTGTTTATTGGTAGACATATCATATCTAACACTTGACAATCTACATTTATGAAGTGGGCCTTCTTATTGGTGTACACAGGTCATTTAATTATTCGACTCTGTTATCTACTTCGGGCGAAAAGTAATTATAGTTATCCAAATACATATTTGCAAGCAAATAACTGCCAGTGTGTGCATTATTGTGATAGTTACATTGATATTTGTCAGATATGTAGATTGGATCTAATAACAATGGATGAAGTCCATCTTTATAATGCAGCGGTGTTTATTACACAAATAATACACTTTCTAGAGTGCGTTGTGTAAATGCATCGCACGCGAGGTCATGTTAGTTGTACGCATGCGCACATCTAACATGACCGAGAGTGCGATGCATTACGTGACGCACGATAATAAGACCGTAGTATTATTTGTTTTTATTAAAAGGGAATCGTATATTTTGCAGGATTATTGAAAACAGACTTGCCACAATTTGTATCCCAGTCTATAATATTATACTTTCTAGAGTAAATCAATACAGCACACGGCTGAAATTGACTCGGACAAATACCAGACAGACTCATCATCACGGGTAATCCAAACAAGGAAGTCATCACGACAAGCAACATCGTTGCACTCATTTCAAGGACATTTGAGTAAGATGAATAAGCTAGATGTCACTAGGAGGACCCACCACGGGCTTCCCAATTAGGCGCGCACACCTAGACCCACCAAGTGCATACGGAATGCATTTGCAGTTTCAATAAGAAGAAGAAGTAGAGTGTGAATTTATTAGGAATTTACAACATTTATCATCACTTCTGCACTCGCTTCACTGAATTTGACTCTGCAGCTCAGCAGATCAAATGTAGTCTGATGTGAAATTCCCCAAAAATGTCCCGTAAATATAACAATTATAAAAGAAATTTAAGCATTTCCATTTCAAAACTTACCAATATCAAACCACACACCATCAAATTTACGAAACTGTTAAGATGTTTTTATTACAGAACAGATAATTTAAAAAACTAACCATTTTCCATCATTTTTTGTATCACTTTCACAAGTTTGTCACCGGTAAATCTATGTAAACAAGCATTGTGACGTCATCAACCGTGCACAAGTTGTACTACAATAACGAGTAACCCACCCCGGTCGCACCCTTTTTTGCACAGTTGTGCATGTTTGTTGAAATTTATTGAATAGTCTCGTGACAGGATTTAACAAATCATGTTAATGAACTTACCAGAGCCGTTTTATAATACCGAACATCACTTACGCAAGGACATAATTTGGAAAACACACATGAAGATTTAAATGTGTCTTCTTTCTGCCTAAATTTCAATTTCAATTTTGTATATTTTACTAGAAATGCTTTATCTGTTCATGGGATGATGCAAACATTCACGAGAATGATATCATTCATGTCGTTAAACCTCTTGGTGTGGCAATGTTGCACGACTTTGAGGTTGTCATATTGTCATTATCAGAGATTTGATAGTAAAATTTGGTCAGTAATTTAATACAACCAGCATTGATACAGCTTATGAAATGATGAGCTAGAGACTATCATGCTACCGTCAATGGTACACGGGTACATTTCAATGGCGTGGGGGACGGGGCGGTCTAAATAGCCGGATTAGCATATCCTTGCCGATTGCACTACATTTGCATGGAAAGACACGAAAATACATTCAGAACATTCATTTGTGAACAAACAATAGTTAACAATTGCATAGTATTTAGTCAAACACTGCCCTTTGTTGTATACGTTTTATGTTTTTTTTTTTTTTATTACATGTGCATTAAGAACAGATAACAACGGTTAGGAAATCTAGAAATAATCAATTCTCAACGCAATCGTCAAATAATAATACCGCATCTATATAATAAATCATAGATGTTTGATTTTTGAAGTCTAAGTTTTGAAAGTCAACAAATGAACCCTTTAAGGACTAACAAGAAATTACAAACGAACGGTACCTTTTAATCAGTTGCTGCAAGATTCCTTCCCAACGCAATAAATCTCACTTGAACCAATACCTCATTTTCACTTTCCTCTTGCATGTCATGCGTAGTTGCAATTGATTATATTGGACTATGATTCATTGCGTTTCATCGAGTACCTTTAATATGGAAAGGGAAGGCATAAGGACACTTAATAATAATTGTGGTTCAGAAGCAGAGTATACAGAGTGTCATTAACTTCGTAAAACTATGGATTATAAGCGATACATTCCAATAAATGTATGTTATAGTGTGCATCTGCATTGTACCTTCATCGTGTAGGTTAAAGGGGAAAGCCACCCACTCGACCGGTCGAGTTACCATATTGGGCGCGCACAAAAGAACCGATCGATATATGGTTGAGCATGGCATTGTATTCGCTTCTATTCAACCTAGCGTGGGTTCGCTGGTCACGATAGAGGCGATCGATACGCATGGTATAGGCTCAGCGAAGTGAAAAATCTATGTAAAGTACTGTGATTTGGCTTGGATGTGTTTGTATACAAATATCCTAAAAGTAGACTTGTATATTACCATGATACAATTGTAATAAAAACAATAATCACGCAACTATAGTCAGAGAAACCTGATAAATTATACTTGTAGCCAAGGGTTCAACCTTTGTATTCAGGTAAATAACATTGTACTTACAAGATGCATACATGTATGTTTATGCAATTTATAAAGCCCTTTCACGGAACCCCAAAATCTCGGTTCCCCTATATGAGTAGGCGCATCGGGGGATCGAGAATTATCGGTCACCGTAATGAACGGGTTAAGTGATGATTTCGTTTACCGTCATATCTTGATGGCAATTAGCAAAAGTCTGTAATGCCACCATAAAAAGAACTTCCACTGAATTGTGTGATTTGTTTAATTTGGTATTTTATGTTCTGATATGACGTTACAGATTTAGCAAGGAGCCAAATAAAAAGGCAGTACACTAGAATTGTTATCAACACTTTGACAAATCATAGTCCTTGTTAAGGCTTTCCAAATTTGCTCACAATTTCGCTGTTAGGTTTCTAAATTGTTGTTCCATTCACACATTTGCTTAAAAGCGTTCACTTTACCATGCAGAAGAGCAGGGAATTGGGGAATTGTGAATAAGGGTTGCCAGAAGCATCGTCATTCGGCACAGGCAAGTGTAATTAATAGCGTTGATTAGGTTTCATGTTTTGTCTTCAACGATAGTAAGGCGTAGTCTGACCCTGTCCTTTGCTGGCCATACACGACCATGTACAGTATAATCTACCCTTGCCCCAATCGTTCTTACAAAGCCTTGAGTGCTATTTCTATAAACGAAATACAGTATTATAGAATAGTCACGCGTACAGAGGACGAACTTTTCATAAACGTATTTACATATTGGACATTAAGAAGATCATAGAAGGGGGAAGACGAAGATGAGTGTGAAAGAGAAGGATGATGCGGAGTGTATAGGGGACAGAAGAAGAAGGCTGTAAGTTACTGTGAGTGATCGCCGCTACTGTGTGATGTCGCCCTAGCAAGTCGTTTCGTCCAATCTTACTTGAAGCGTTATAAATATACACAGTGCTTGTTCTCTTGTATATATCAGTCACGGTTCAAACTTCGAGCACTTTTCTCTAATATGTTTACCTAAAACCGTCAACTCCTCTCAACCAATTACATATCTGTTATCAAACAAAATATTAATCATTCACCCTTTTTTTTTCAAAATGTAGATATTATGATGTGCAAATATACAATTAACTACCGTTTCATTATTATTACGATAATGTATAGCCTTGGCCAACTTGAGTTAATCATATTTTCAACGGGGTCGGGGCATCGATATACACCACTGGATACTGGGGGGGGGGGGGGGGGGAGGGGCGTGAGGGTGTTGGGTTCAGACAAAACTATTACAACGAATGTCGTAATGATAATACTAATGATATTTATCATATATTTTATATACAAGGGAGGACAATGATTGAATACTTTAGTACTATAAACCAGAGTGAATTTTGCAGCAGGGGTGACTTAGGCCACTTTTTGAGATGAATATATTGTCATCAAGCCTCACTTCATAGAACAAATTTCAAATGTATTCAACCAATTACATATCTGTTATCAAAAAAAATATTAATCATTTACCCGTTTTTGTTTTTTTCAAAATGTAGATATTATGATGTGCAAATATACAATTAACTACCGTTTCATTATTGATTGAAGCAGTGATATATTAGTGTGTGAAAATGTTATTCAACTACAAATACAAATAGATGACGAGGGTACCAGAACTTTCTACATTTTCACCGTAGCTGGCAGCACGATAATTTATAGCCTTGGCCAACATGAGTTAATCATATTTTCATACCCATGGATACTACACAGTGGCGTAGCTACGGGGTCGGGGCATCGATATACACCACTGGATACAGCGTACTGTACACTGCCGCATTCACGGCGCTGAAGCCGCCGCACAAAACCGGAAATAGTTAAAAGTATACCCGGAATCCATTGCGCATGTCGAAATGCAGGTGTATTGGAAAATGTGTGTAAATAGTCCTAGCAGATGGAAGTATTTGTGTTCATACACTAAAAATTGCTGTCAATTTGATGTGTAGTTATCAGGGATGTCAGTTTTTAAGATTGTTGTGTGAATACAGACCCAGGTCACTTTGAATACCAGGCTTATTCCGAGTAATTTTACACACAAATATGGTGCTATTTATTCAATACTCAATACCCAGCGGATTGCTTATTATTTTGTTTTCTTTTTCTATTAATAACCCCTCTTTCTTGGCGGGGGATGGGGGGGGGGGGGGGGGGGGGGAGGGTGTTGGGTTCAGACAAAACTATTACAACGAATGTCGTAATGATAATACTAATGATATTTATCATATATTTTATATACAAGGGAGGAAAATAATTGAATACTTTAGTACTATAAACCAGAGTGCATTTGGCAGCAGGGGTGACTTAGGCCACTTTTTGAGATGAATATATTGTCATCAAGCCTCACTTCATAGAACAAATTTCAAATGTATTATTATGTTTTCGTCTTACCTGTTTTATTGCCAGCAATCTACACGTTGTTGTTTTGTAATATCCACACCAATGGTTGTATTATGATTGATAAAAAGCATTACTTAAAAGTTATGCACACTAACATACACACACAACCCTCACCAAGTCATACACCAAGTCAAGCAAAATACAGATACACACATCATGACAAAGAATATAAGTACGCTCACATACATACAGAAACACATACATGCATAAATACACACACACACGCACACAAAAACACATGCACACGCACCCAAACACACATGCACACACACACACACACACACACACATACAGACACACTTACACACACGTAAATGTACAAAAAAGTAGTCAAACAAACAGTCATAGTTCAGTTTGGATATCTTTACCAAAGTGGTTGTAACAAGATGTTATTAGACTAAACGGTGACATACATATTCAAGCCACATACATGATTTGCGCAATATATTAATAAATAATGAATAATGATCAATAATAATGATATGTGTACAACAGTATTATAAAGGTTATCTGATAAAAAAATATGCATGATAAACTACAGAAAGATTGTGAATAGATTATAATCAAGTTTATCAACGCAACTAATGAAAGAGAACAGTAAAGAGGTTACACTGCACCAAAAATGTACAAATAAACAAATAAGAGTGATCTCCTAAAAAAAAAGTGAGCGAAGAGTTTAATAGTCAAATGGCAAAAACAAACTTGATTAACGTTGAATAATTACACGTGCGTTTATCATACGTTGTACATGTATTAATGGAAGATGAAATGGTATGTGTAATAATTTGCTTATGTCATTTAGTTGTATACGTAGTTTTTTTAGCTTATTGCATTATATCAATTACTGGCACCTATTCTGTGTTCACAACGATTTGGAAATATGAATAAGGTACCTTGCTAAATGACAGATATAAGTGTGCTACGTGGCAGGGAGTCGAACCAATGACCTTCATGTTTAAAGACGAGATCGCAAATCAACATACCACGGGATATCTCTATACATTTGCTTCATTGGTGCACCTTAGTTGAGATGTTTATACTTGCTTCGCACAATTTGGAAAATTGGAAAATTACGCTACAATTAACAAAACTGATTTTATCACTTTAAAATTCAAATCAAGAAGCCAATATAGCATGTGCATGATAGTTCTGCTATCTTGATTCAAATAGTTTGTACACATGACACATTTACTTAAAGGGATCTAGTAACTTTGTTGACATGTGCAAAAAGTGATGAATGGTTGATGCAATGTATATTGTTTTTATCTCATATGTCCACAGGGTATTGTGTGAAAATTTAAAGTCAAATGGACATTGTATGGCCAAGTAATGAGCGAAAATGCAAAGTGATATTCAGTAACTCACTGCACTCACTTTGTACACGGAAGAAAAACTCGCCCGGAGTTTTTCTTATCTGAATACTTCAATCATACATATCTTTGTAACGAAAGGGAAATTTGAAAAACCGAAACCTGTCCCATGATTTTATTGTTAATACGAATACAACAAGGTATAAGGGAACCGCTAGAATTAAAATTTTATTTTGAGGATTTGGACAATGTTAACTTATTTACATGGCATAATTTTCATATAAGACAATAACCTCGCAACTTTTGAAACTTGGCTTGCAAAAGGAGGACAGTCCTTTTAATTGAACATAATTAGTTTAAATCTCATAATGACCCCAATATAGCATGTGCATGGTTGTTATAATGATGCGCACCAAAGTGAATTATTGTACAATCATAATGACCATTTTAACCTAGCTCATTGCTATTCATGAAAGATTCGTTTTACTTTCAGATTGGTTACTTGATTTTTCTTTCCGGAATCAGATAAACATGATACAAAAGTACTGCAAAACTTGGCTTCTCGTGGACTTGGTCAAACAAGGGGGAATCTAAAATCTGACATGATTGGTAGTCCCTTAGTGACACACTCAATACACCGTATACATGGTATACATACACCGATTACGAAAAGTAATATTTATTTTAACTGTATACATTCTTTTCGCTATATAATATTTGTATTAAAACAAAACAGTAACATACAAATGGAAATAGAGAGAAAATAGAGAGAGAGAGAAGGACAGATTATATATCTGATACTTATAGCCGGGAAAGCAAAGTTCTGATCAAACTCAATTGTTTAACTAAAACTGGGATGTATCATTAAAACTTTCAATTTACCGTACAAATTAGTAAAATTCGTATCAACATATCATATTTACACTATACAACCAATCTTATCAAACGCCATGAAAGCGATCTGAATGTGTTCATATAATTGTAGACAGAGCAAAATGTATGTATTTTTAAAAATAAATTGTGAAGGGGGGGGGGGGGGGGGTTAGATTAATATGGCCAGACACAAAAAAAAAGGATTATGTTAAAAATAGTGGGCATGAAATTGTCATTTCACTTTAATATAAAGGGATGTAATACATTTGGCCTAATCAAATTAGACTAGTTGTATGCCTTATGCGTTACTGTTTGCCTTTTGCTAACTGGTATGAAATCAGCTTTGCTTCTTCAAATGTCGACTTCGTTATTGAGTATCGTATGATTTAATTATTCACAAAAACACAAAGTGAGAAGGTTTTTACCATAATTATACAGACATATGAGAAATAACACTTGACACACTAACACATACAAGCTATAATGTGGACCCTTGACGTTGAACAATATATATGCGCTAAAGGAGCTAACACAGCAGTTAAAATATGTTTTAATTTGACTGTAGAACATTAACAAAAATTCACTCAAAATAATAGTTATGATATCAATAATATAAGCAATATCATGTAAAATAGAAATAGTATTCATGATAATAATCATTACCATACCAAATAAGTGTAATTATGTACATATTTTAGCTCATCGATGCACATTTACACGCTAAGGCACGTCACACTATTGTCGCGTAAAACAAATCTTAGAAATAAACAAATATTTCATTTACACATTTATTTACATTAAATTTAAACCAAATTGCTCAACTTTACGCAAATTGTTATCCTATAAATACATTTGCTATGCCGTTCATGTAACGTCCATCATGTCCACCTAAGTAAGACAAGTGTTACCCACTCAAAATCCATTTCATTTTACAAATTACTTTTTTTTTGTCCACCACCTGACATTGTTTTGAAATTCCATCTACAAAACAGAATTCAAACAACACTACATTAGTGGCTACATTTACAACAATAAACATGCATGCTAATAACCAATGTGATAAAAGCAATCATTACTCTTCAACTTAGAAGCAATAATGAAGAGCTCCCTTCCAAAAGGCGCTAAATTCACTTTCCATACAAATTGAGTTAAAGATGTATCTACATGTATAATCTACGAATCTTTCTAGGAATCCACATTTTACGACAAAAAACTAACTTAAAATCAAAATATAGAAAGTTCAATTTTCATATTCCCATAGGCACGTGTACAAAGTGGGACAAAAACCACTATTTTCCTCAGAAGTTGAAAGAATGTGGATTTAGCGCCTTTTGGTTGAAAGATCTTCATTATTCATGACGACTCATTCTACCTGTGTACAAAACATTGTTTTGTGATTACTGTAATGTGCAGTAAATGACTTGCATGTTGAAGGAGGCGGTGGCTTTAAGTGTTTTAATCAGACAGATGCATATTTTCATCAGTCATTAGTGTATATAGATATATCAATTGTTAAACCACAACTACTATTATATAGTCAAGCATTATTCCATATTGAAGTCACTATTCATTTCTTATTCATGTCTTATTTTTAAACAAAATTACAATCCCCATGAAACTCTTCATAATTAAGCAGTTAATTTCAAATTGAGATAAATTGTATATATGCAGCAAGTAAACTATAATATGATAAAATATTATAGTGGTTTAATCATTAGCATGTCAATATTAATTGGTACCAATAATGTAAATGTAAAAAATATGCATCTTCATAATCAAAGAACCATTAACGACACCCTTTTCGTAAATACGAATATTACGGATATGTATGCAACTTTTATTAGCCATATAATACAGATAACTTTATAAGTAACTAACTAAGTATTACAGATAACATATATTTATAAAATGTTTACTTACACACATAGTGAGAAGCGGAATATTCTGCTCACTCTGGTACATATCATGTAAATATTTCTGGTCATAGTATATGGTATAACAGAACCACTTGATTTCCAAGTAAGTTTGTACAGATTTGGACAATGTTACTAGGTCCCATTAAGCGTGTTGTTATTCTCGAATTTAGATAATATAATTACATAAGTAATTTGTCTTAGATATGTTATCAAAACATGTATAATTATCGAAATAAAAACTTGATATATACCTGTTAACTGTATCATAAGACTGTAATTTCACTTCAGCTTAAGCAACGCATATAATACATGCAATTGTCCACATCCCTCATTAATAATCATGCCAACCATAAACCCATTAAAATGATCCATGTAAAGTGTCAGATATTGAACAACATGACATTTGAGACTTTAATCCTAAATCAATATCATTGTAAAATATGATAGAAGATTTGTGAAAGTTTGAAAGAAAATGTCCACTGTTTACCTAGTGAAAAAGAACGAATATTGAGTTCATATTTTATCACCGAATACTGATGGCCTGCCGTAGATTTGTTGCAGTAACAATCGTCCGTTGGACGAATTCCGCACACGTATATACAGACGGTACAGAATTTTCGCGCTCAGCCCAATGACTCGTCGTGCTGCCGAAGGTTTCGGCTACTCCGTAGGCCAGCGTTCGTTATAGCGTGGCGCGACGGCGGCCGCGGCCGGGCGAGTTCAGCTACGACAGTTGTACGTTTATCCGAAAGCGTTGGCTAACGCTTTTGAAACAATGATTTTCAATGATAATTATCTTCATACTGATAATTTGAAAAAAATTTAACCCTATTGTATTATTCTCTTACCATAAGTTAAACAACAACGGCAGAAGAGAACTGAGAAAGTAATTTTTGTGAAGTAGACACTTTACATGGATGTCTTTAAACACATACACACATATGAACACATATTTGTTTCTCTTGCGAGTGACTTACAGTTACTATGCATGATTTCGTCCTACTTGCATATATAATGTGTTGACATTTAATCTCTATCGTAGGTAGCCTATGTAGCTTTTGCCCCTCCAATAGCTGCTCCAATAGCCGCTCCAACAGCCGCTCCTGGTGGGCCCCCAATCGCCCCAATCAAACCACCGATAGCAGCACCTCCTGCCGCTGCTGCTCCTCGGATCAATCCTTTTTCTATTTTCTGGATATTTGCCAATGAAAGAAGACAAAATATAAACATTACAAAAGAAACGTTCACAAATCCAATTCAATATTAAATTGTTTAAAATGTATCATGTCTAAGGCTTGACATACTAGGGGCACGTACAATCGCTTGCTTACGCAACAATGATCTTCGGCGCGTGGGAAAGGCGGACAAATATCCCGTGCTCTTGACACTGTATGAGTGTGAATAGTTTAACAAAGTGTGTGAAAGATTATGCATTTGTATGCCGACAAAGCTGATACGTGCATATTTTGGTCAGGGTGGTTTCGTTGCATCATTCAATCTCAGCTTAACAAACTGAACACAATTAATACAAACAATATATTTCGTTATTTAAAAATAAACTAAATGTAAGATACATGTATGTATATGCAAGTATGTGAGTGTGTATCACACTTTTTTTTGTAAGTTGAATATTATGTTTCATTAGGAGTTATGGAGCCTGTTATAATGAGGACTGAGCAGTGTCTGCCGAGACATGAACAGTAAAATAATATAAATTCGACTGCAATCGAGACAATGATATAATTGCCACTTTCGCATTAAACACAAATGTACTTGTGTACACCATCTCGATTGTGTATATGAGATTATGCTGGGGCTTGACATAAGTCTGCAATCTGCAGTATGCTAGTATTTATTAATCTATTACAGGTTTATACGAACATTTTGTTTTTTTGCGACATCGACAATTTTGGGCAACTCTTTCTATAAGCATCATAAGGATAATGAGCTAATTTGCATATTTCTGAGATACGGTCAGGGGTCATTCTGTATAATGCATGTTTGTTTGAATAGCAGCTCTTTTCACTTCAAACTAGTCACATTTGTATAGAAGAATAAACGAATTAACCGGACAGACAACACTGCTCAACGATTGATAAACAACATGTACATGACTAAAGGAATCTAGTAAATTTGTTGATATGTGCAAAACGTGATGAATGGTTGATGCAATGTATATTGTTTTTATCTCATATTTTCACAGGGTATTGTGTGAAAATTTCAAGTCGAATGGACATTGCATGTAATGAGCGAAAATGCAAAGTGATATTTGATTGATTGATTAATTGATCCATTTTATTTCAAATTCATGAACAAAACATATAAAAACATTTACAAAGTACACATACAAAAATAAAACATTTAACATATGTAGAGCAATGTAATAGCAAAGGTACAAATTGTGGGAAAGTGAAATAGGGTATATCAGTAAAAGCCTATATGGCTTGACAAGTTGATACACCCTTTACAAAGAATGAACAAAAAAAAACATTACAAATACCTTAGATAGCTGACGATTACATAATCTGGTCCCGAAAATATTCGGGCTTGAGTCTATGGAGAATGCGTGTTATATACAAATGTATTCGTCCTCAACGGGTTAATACAAATTGAGACATAATTATAAATGTCCGACTTATTTTGAGAATTGCGGAACACTATATATTTTGTTTTCAGGACATTCAATGATAACTCATCACATAAAAGCCACAAATGCACACATTGTAAATGTGCATTAATTGCATTACCTAATCAAAAAGGTAAAGTCTTAGTGTGAAGCCACAAGAGTGGTATCGTCTGCAAACAATACATAATGAAAAAATGGTGTACATTTGATTATATCATTAATATAAATTAAAAACAAAAGGGGGCCGAGTATTGACCCTTAAAGTACACCACATGATAAATGACCATTTTCAGAGCAATGTGAACTGTATACAGTATATTGTTCTCTATCAGTTAAGTAGCTATTAAACCATTGATAAGGTACACCACGAATTGCATAATATTGCAACTTAGATAATAATATTGGATAAAGACAATGTATGAAAGGCTTTCGATAAATCCATAAATATTGCATGTTTATTTGTATTAATGAAATTTAAAATTTTGTCATGCAAATTAATCAAAGCAAACTCAACATAATAATTTGAACGAAGACCATATTGATTACTACAATTAAAGAATTGTATTTTTAAGTAGAAAGGAATACAATCTATTATAAACAATTCTTTCCAAAAAATTGAAAATATGGATAATATAGGCCTGTAATTATTACAATTATGCTGATCTCCTGTTTTAAACACAGGTATAATTTTAGCCAGTACCATACTTGATGGAAAACACCAGTATTCAGCGATAAATTACAAATATGAATAATTGTTCTATAATACAAATTAATGGTTGATTTTACAATAAAAGCACTTATATTATCATGACGAGCACTCTTTTTACTATCAAAATGCTTAAAGATATTATATGTTTTTTAACTCATTACAATAGTTACGATAGCAACGATGAATTTTAAAAAGACGATTTTCTGTTTAATTGACTTCAATATTGCACGTGTAATCCATGACTTTTTAATTTTAATATTTGTTTTCCTTCTCCTTTAGTGGCATACATCTAATAAAGAAATACAATAGTTACAAAACTGATCATATGCAAGATTGGCGTCATTCACTATCAAAAATTAAGACCAATTAGTACTTGACAAATCAAGTGATAAAGACTGTACAGCGGAAGAGGTTATTATGACGAACAAATGAAGAATTATTTGTACAACCTTGATTTGCATCAATAACAGAAGACGAATGAAATATTGGATAATGATCACTCAAATCTGAGAGAATGATACCAGAAACAGAATCTTGATCCATAGGAAACAGCATCTTGATCCATATGTGTCCGCCTCTAACTGTACACTTTCGGTTAAATGTCGGAAATATAAGAATTGATATGTTTAGTGTTTTGAAATCTCTAGGATGTCAGCTTTAAAATGATGTATAACTTGATACATATAAGATTGTTGAAGGCCAGAAAAATGCAATTTAATAACGTGGACCAGAGCCTCGCTATTTCTTAAACAACCGAGAAAATCGCTTTTAAAATTTTGCATCATACAGAAAAGAATTCTCACACATCGAGCGAAATCATTATTTATGGTATAAAACATTCGAATTAGAACCTGCAATTTTCCGAGAATGTAGATGAAATATGTATTTATCAAACCCCCGTAAAGTTGACATTTCCACTCAGAGACAATTTTGTATGATGTTGAGGCTCTATGTACTAAAGATCCACAGCGACTTTTGACCGAAAGTGTGGTGCTTGGGCTCATATAATTAATACATATGCTGTCAGTAATAGTGGCATAAGTAGAACTAACACGAGTAGGCTTATTTATGATGGGGAAAAACCAATATAAAAAAACGTATCCAAATAATTATGTATCATATTGCATTGGTTATATTCTAATATGTCTAAATTGAAGTCACCCATAATAAAGCATTTTTTAGATTGTCTATTAAGAACATTTAAAACATAATCCTGTGAGTGTATACAATCATTACTCTTGGATGATGGTTTACGATAAACAATACCTACAATTATATTTTTCTCATTTTTTCAATAATTTTAACCAAAAGAGAATTACCAACTAATACGAACAAATTAAATTCTGGTAAAACTCGAACATTAACATTTTCTGTCACAAATAATCCGACACCTCCTCCTCGGCTTTTAACCCGATTTTCAAAACTAATATCCTAGTAAAGATAAATTAATTGACGAGGTATTAATTCATGTCTCTGTCACACCTATAACACAAAAAGGAAACTTCAAGAGATGTTAATCTTCACATAATTTATCGAAATTTGTATTGAGACTTCTTGCGTTGTAATGAATGAGATTGTATTTATTGGTCGACGCACTATTAGATATGGAATTACAAAATTGATCAAAGTCATAATGAGAGCATTTGGGAACTAAGTTCAAAGTGTTGTCATCATCAATGTCTTCAAGATTTGTTGTTAAAGTCACATTCTTGGTACTCAGGGGAAGTCATCAATGGGTGTGGTTAGTGAGTCACACTATGCGGAGATGGTAAAACGCGAATCAAAGACTTTCGATGTCCCGTTCTGAAGTGATCAGTTTATTGCATCCATCGGTCGTCAGTGTGAAGATTCTGCCATCTATCGACCATGTACGCGATGTGTTCTTGTGCGACAGCGTCTTGAACTACAGGTCTTGTCGCTCTGGTGTCAGGTCTTCGCGGATGACTATGCCGGTTTTCTTCAGCCGCGACTTGGCAGAGTACATCAAGCTTCGCGCGTTGTATCTTAAACATTTGACAATGATTGCTTTGGGATGTTGTTGTTGCTGGTTTCCAGATCGGTTGTTGGGACGGCTCGGGTGATCCTGTGGCTCCTGTCGATGAATTGGGCAGACAGATTGACGCCCATCTTGGTGGCGAGGTCGAGGATGACTGTGTCGGTCTTCTCGTTTGTGTACGACATGTACGACATTCGTGTATACTGCATATACTTCCACGTTATTCAAATTATTATACTCTTAAATAACAAGATATAAAAAGTGCTTCATTTATGCAACGTTTCACTCTCAAACACCACAGCACTCTTCCCATATTTAAAGAATATGCTTGTAAAAATAGAAATATCCATACTTATAATGAAAATTCTTGCAATAGTCAATATTGTTCTAACTTTAGTATTCAATTTAATGCCTCATTTAAAGGGACTGTCCCTCTTTTACAAAACATCTGAACAGTTTCCAGTTGACAGATGGGGATGAAGCCCTGTAATTTGGATTCTATGGACAAAAACACGAATGCGTTCCTCCATCAAACTATATATCGGTCAATAAAATATTTTAACTGATTTAGCATAACATTACAACAATATTGTACTTATTGTTGGTATTGTGAAGCCGACATTTGTAAAGGTTTGTGACGGAAAAAGATCTAAAAAATGAAGAATATAATTATATTATTATTATTATTATTATTATTATTACTTATACCGCGTTTTTCCCATAAGGCCCAAAGCGCTTACAATCAAATTCAACAACAATTATAAATACACGAATATACAATGAAAATAATACAATCACAAACTACTAAAAAGTGTTTTCAAAGCCTTTCTGAAGGCACTGACTGATGAAGACTGTCTAATAGCAAGTGGTAAATCATTCCAGTATTTTGATGCAGATACAGTAAATGTCCTATCACCTGCCAAGGTGCGAGTAACAGAAAATGTGAGGCGGAGAGGATCACTGGATGACCTCAACCTCCAGGTAGGTGTGTATAAATTCAAACAGGTATCTAGATATTTTGGTGCTTGATTGTTGAGGATTTTATAGACAAACAAGAGTAATTTAAATATTATCCGTTGTTTCAAAGGAAGCCAATGCAACGAATTCAAGAGTGGCTGAGATGGGTGGTCCCTAGAAACCTGAAACACCAATCGGGCTGCCCAATTTTGAAGTCGTTGCACACGATTCAATTGAGTTGAAGGAATGGAAGAGAGAAGCCCATTACAATAATCAATACGAGATAGAACTAGAGAACGCACAGCATTATGACAGGCAGATTGATCAATAAACCTCCTGATTCTAGCAATATTCCTTAAATAAAATGTTACAGTACTACAAATGTGAGAAATATGGTGAGACATTGACATGCGATGATCAAATATAACGCCAAGATTCCTTATTGTTTCTGAAGGGCTAATGAGTGTGTTACCAACATTCAACTGAACATTTGGAAGATTGCGCAGGTTGTGGGCTGAAGCTGCAACACAAAATTCAGTCTTTGAATCATTCAATTTCAACTTATTTACTAACATTCATTTCCTAATATTTTCAATACATGTTTGAAGTTTAGAAAAGGCATTATCAAGAGCTCCTGAAGTATTATTATAATTACATGTAGTCAGTTTAACCCGTTGACGACTGGTCCCGAAAATATTCTATGGAGAATGCGTGTTATACCAAAATCAATTCGTCCTCAAGTATTCGCCCAGCTGTTGTTATATATGCGCGGGTCACATAGGTAGCGTTGGTCACGCATAGAGATATGGTACTGTGTGGGATCCGCGAGCGAACTGTATCACCAGGTGAATACACGTAAATGCACAATTAACCGTTGGTTGTCGTTTTATTAGTTTTTGGTCTATAACTTCACGAAAAAGATATTTCAAGCCCTAAATTTGTCAGGCATGTTATTAAATGACATTTTCTTTCATATCATACAATAACCTCACATCTTTTGAAATTTGGCTTGCAAAAGAGGGAATGTTCCTTTCCTCAAATCCTCAAAATCCAATTGAAATTATAGCAGTTTCCTCATACATTGTTGTATTCTTATCAACAAACAAGCATGGGACAGGTTTCGGTTTTTCAAATGTCCCTTTCGTTAAACAAATATTTACGATTGACGTGTTCACTGCCGTCCCATGACAAAAGGAAGCAACTCTGTGGAATAAGTTTCTTAGTAAATGAAGAAAATATGTTTTTCTTTCTGACCTCTCAAACATAAAATCCTAATTCCCAGGTATGACATGTTTTATAATGTACTCAGAGAAGGCATTTCGGGTTGATATGTTTTGATTTGTAAAATCATTGTTTTATGCAAATGAAGCAGCATACTTCCTTTTGTCACAGTATATCTTGAATATTTGCACGCGTCATCCAATGACAAAAGGAAGCAACTCTTGATAATCTAAGAAGTCAGTATTGTGTGAGTACGTGCGTGTGTGTGTTTGTGTGTGTATCCATGTGTATGTGTGTATATCCATGTGTATGTGTGTTGTATTAAAGTCCAACAACTGTGGCAGGAGGTAGGCGAGAGCTTACATTTAAATGAATTAGAAACTGGAATGAAAT